>WOGL01002096.1:0-10369 GCA_015342145.1 Leptinotarsa rubiginosa | reverse complement strand
AATTAAGTTCAGTATTTCAAAAGTTATTTGAAAAAAACGAAAATAAAAATAAAACTTCAACATCCTGTATCTTGGAAACGAAGCGTTTCCGGACATTTATTTATTTGGACAATTCATATTAGAATATTGTGAGGAATCACCTCCTGAAGTTTGTCAAAGTACTTTTGAATCACCCTGTATAGCATGAAACGATAGCATGTTATTTATTGTTTATCTTATACATAACAGCATTACAATTTATGACAATCCCCCAGTATTTATTATTATTGGAACTCATAAGCTAAATCACCGTCAATTATAATATAAATCAATTATTTCCCTTTTGTATTTTCTATATCCCGAATTGATCATTACTTACCTCCGATTCGGTCTTACAAATCGCTGTTTTCTGTGATGAAAGTAGGATGAAATGAAATAACAAGTAAATAAAGAACGATTTATTATCGAATAAATCAACCAAATACTTTATACACATATACCTAATTAACATTGCACGTGAAACTAAATCTAAATAATTGATCAGTCTATTTTGAAGGCTTTTTAATATATAACAGCTCAAAATTATTCACAAGTATATCATCAGCGGGAGATAAATATTCAACTAAAGGTTCTATACACTCAATACGTATACCATGATATGCAAATACATTTTCTACACTGTACACTATTTACAAGACATATTTACTTTATTTGTACAAAGAATAATAAATACTTATTTTGAGATCGTTCCTATTTCTACATCAATTTCGAAGAATACAATATAGTTAAGCATTATAAAGAAGAATTAAAATTTTCCACTGGATGAAATCAGAGGCCAATAGCTGTGTTGCAAATTTCGACGAATGTACTTCAAATATAATTATAGTAAAATTGTTATTGTTATAGTAAAATTGTTATTTTCATCATATTGTTACCAATAACACTGGTTTCACCAATGAAAAAATATTGGATTCCTCTTTCAGAGATTTTGCATTATTTTGTTGACTGGGCTGGCTACAGTAAAACGAACTCGAGTGAATTTTGACAAACATTCGAAATCATATCTAGTATATTGAGAAATCTAGTTTCAGCATATTCACTTTATTTTGTACTATTTTCCTGTTCATATTTGTCTAGGAGAATGAAATAGATCAATAATCAGTAGATGAATGTTTCCATTTAGTGGCATTCAATCTAATTTATCACAATACAATAATTCTGAGTCCTCCTTTCTGTCCTAAATTGTTCTGTCTCTTTTTACCCGATCAACTTCGGATGATATTGTTGTAAAACGTTTCCTAAAGAAAATAACGCCGGCCGCCACTGGTAGCTATAAACCAATAGTGACGTAGCTAAGAGCGCGCGAATGTACGATTTTCGCTGCCGCTCTAGATGTAGCGAGAATAATGGTACCGATTTCGATGGAATTTCGGCGAAATTTTCAAGGCGATAGACATTCGAATAATTGTTGAACTTTTAGTTGAAGTGTTTATTGTATTTGAAGTGAAATAAAGTTGAGTTTGATTATTGTTCAGTATAGTCAATTATTGGTCAACCCACGAATAAAAACGTAACAATATAGAGAAATACTACAAACAAGCAATCCTGAGGATCAAGTTAGATCAAATAGATCTTCCTTATTGAAGATAAGGTATCTTGGATCGACAGACAACTCAAATTTGACTCATCAAAGATAAGCAAAGTTCCCAAGGCAGTTTCTGGCAAAGAATGCCCCTGCAGTAGCAATGCATTCAGCTGATTCACGACCAGGGCCCAAAAACAAATCAGTCTTGATCTATGGTGCTAGGCTGAACCATGAATGCTTTGTTGACCTTAGTCGTCCTCAAAGAACAAGCCCGATAAGCAAGGGCCTCTACTATCAAATTTCGATACCGAGTGCCGATAGAGTCTGGCTTTGAATCACGTATGTTTTTTCATTGGGCTATAGTTTCGTCTACTTGCCTTGCAGTGAAAGCTACAGAGACATAATGAAGGCGATTTCTTCTTCGACGGCGATATCGAAGTTTGGCTTTGAAAGTGACCGACGTGGGGGTCATTCTTCATCGTAGATAAGCAAGGTTAGAGTGTTCTGTCGATTCCATTGACGGCGTATGTTTCATGAATAATTATTACCCAAGCAGTAAGGAATGGAGGATTTGGCAGCCCAAATCGTCACTCGCTGCAACTGCGCATGATACACTAGGAAAAATATTAGTTCGTATAAAACTGAAATGCAAAGTGTATATATTATTTGAAAATAAAAGTCCCTGGCAGTTCAATTTTTTTTTAATTTATGGCCAGAGTATCACATACATTTTTGCAAGTAAATGCGCGTTCTAGTCATTAGTATATAATTTCATTTCTGTGAACAGAGCCCACTGAGATCTCATCAATTGCCCTAAATAGTTTTTGGGCAATTTTTTCAATACAAGTAGTAGTAGTACTTTAATTTTTCCAGGTTGAAATTTTTCTACTTTGAAATTTCAATGATTTCAACTCCATTATGAACTGAAATATTTCAAGGGGCTTAACATATTTGGAAAAACTGCTTGCCAGATCTTCCATTCCTTACTGCTTTGATGTAAATTTTTCATTGTTCAAAATGCCTTGCCAGTAATGCTTTGAGGTCAAAAGTGAACGATCTTCAGCTTTTTAGAGGGATAATTTTTTGATTTTGAGGTTGAGGTTGACTTTGGCTTAAATCTACTGAGACAGAACTTTGCTTATGAAGAAAATCTGAAAGGAATTGAACAGTATATTACTGATAACGTAGTTTCCTTTTGCATTACGATACGTACAAGAATTATATCTGGAAGCATTTACTTTACACCAAAATTATCAAAATCTGTAAGTCCACTTTTAAATTGTATGGTGGTGGATTGGTATTTTCTTAATGGAGCTACGTTCTGCGTGATACATAAATTTTCGATATACCGACATTTCTCAGTTTCGATCAAAATTTCCTTCGAGTTAATTTCCAAAACGGAACTACAAACCCCTTTAGGACGACAGGGGCATATCGTCCTCATCACAAGGGACCGTGGAGTGGTTGTATAACCCTTGCGCCATCAGCTGTATAGCCAACGCGTTTTTCTGGCCCGAAGACTTCTTGATCTTCGCTCTTTTGTTCTGGAACCAGATTTTTATTTGGGCCTCATTGAGGCCCAGTTCGCTGCTCAACTGCTGTCGACGCCGTTCTGTTAAATATCTGTTTTCGTTGAATTCGTGTTTGAGCCTCTGGAGTTGGGCGCTGGAAAATGCCGTTCGGGGGCGCTTGTCTTCCGGGCTATTTTTCTGAGGTTTTTTGGTTCGCCTAGATCTGGGACCTGCAACAAGGAAAAACTATTATGAGACCAGGAGATTCAGTATTATAAAAAAATTAAACTTTTTTTTGATTGAGTATTTTGATTTATTCAAAAATTTGCTTGATCTAAGATGTATTGCTTTTAATGAATTGATTTGTTTCAGTTAGATAACTTGTTCATTTGAAAAGTTTTTTGAAAATTATTCAAAAATTATTCATTCAACCTAGTTGAAACTTCACATTCAGTTCAAAAAATATTTGATTTATGAATTTTATTGTCTAATTCTATGAAAGAACAAATACAATTAATTTCTTTTTCAATTTTTTTGCTTATTTTGATTTCTTTATACTCTGTGGTCATTTCCATCTTGATTATTTTATTCGTTTTATTGTAATTTGATTTCATGTTTCATTGCTTAATATAATCCATATTTCAGATATTTATTTTGATTTTATTTGTTTTTTATATATTTTAAGTCATATTGGACAATAGAAATTGGCACCAGTAAAATAAATTTAGAGTGAATAGCTAAAATATCAAAGCAATAAAACGTGAAATGAAAATACAATTAAACAAATAAAATAACCAACAGAGTAAAACGGAAAAAAAAATATAAAGATTCAAAAAAGCAAAAAAGAAAAATTTCAAACCCAGTTACTTCACGACGTTTCGGTTATTAGTATCCACAATCGTCTTCTGGTGATGAACGGCATATTCATACGAGAGGTGACTACTTGTTTTTATTAATTTTTTTAAATTTCGTACTTACTTTCAATTTTTATTCTCATTTTTTTTACTCTGTGATAATTTTCTCATGATATTTGAATGTGAGAAATGTCAAATTATACGTTTTTCAAAAATATTTTTTATTTGTTTTGAATAATGAGATTTGTTCGTATTAAAAATTGTTGGTCGTATTTTTTATGTGATTTTATAATCTGCGCTGAGCTGTAGGCAGTAATTATTCTAAAATACACATCACAACACTGGACCTACTACTTTCGCTTCAGATTTTTTGCAACAATGTAAATTTTCATGAAGGTGAGCACTTTTCATTGAAATTGTCAACTCTGTGCTGAACTTGTAGTCAGTGTATTCTGCATTTGCAGTCTTAAAGGAAATATGGCTTCTGAAAGATGGATTTAATTGAAATGTTATTCACATTCCAAATAGTTCATTCAACTACTGTACTGTAATGTATATTTATTGTGAAGTAGTGTTCTAATATCCCAAATTAAAATGAAACCTGATTGATGTCCTTATAATTGAAAATAAAACGCTATAGTTTTTTGACAGTGGAATAGTCCACAAAATCTCTGGTACTTTATTACGTGAAGCAATATAAATTCAATAAAAAAGTACTCAATATCCTATTTCCTGAATAAATTGATAGCTTTTCAATTGGAAATACAAGTTAGATAATAATAATAATAATAATAATTTTTATTTGCATTCAATTACATGGTTTAATACAAATATAAAAATCTTTCAATAAGGATGACAAGGATATATATTGTTGACATGCAAATAATTTTTTTCAATTTAGGAATATTGAAGTATAAATAAAAATTACATGTGGTAATATTGAGTTATTCATTTTTGCCCAAGAGACTGTCTCTCATTTTATTTCGAAATGAATATAGTTTTATAGTACGAAGTGATGGGTCGATCTCATTATAAAGCTTGAAGCCATTGTAGGTAAAGCTTCTTCGGAACAGAGGAGTTTTGTAAGGTGGAAGCAAGATATTACCCTTATGACGTAAATTAAGGTTATGGACTATCTGTCCAATATTTTATTTCATTGTAAAGAATTGGGGGACACTGTTTATTTATAATTGAATGGGCTAAAATAAGAAAATCAAGTTTTTAACAGTCTTGCATTTTTAACCAGTTAGCGGATCTTAGCTCAAAAGATATTGGATCATATTTGCGAATACCGTAGATTATTCTGAGACATGTTTTCTGAATTTTTTCTATACTATAAATGAAATTATTGACAAAATCTCCACCAACATGTGTTTTTCAATGATATCAATTGCGGCAACGTAATCTTCATTCTGTATGATTGGATAGACATGAAGACATGTCTGAGAATTTTATTGATACCCTTTTTGATAGATTATATTCCCTTGCTATCGTTTTACATTCTATCTCTAGATTAATCGGAATAATAGTCAGAACATTAATTTTATTTCATAAACATTATAAAAGTAATACAAATCATAAAACTATGAAACAACGAAAATTAATTGGCGCTCCGGGGCGACTTCATTGATTCCAGTGGCTCATTTGCTTTTTCAGCAGGAGGAATACCCGGAAAAACCTGCAGCAAAACATCATCTGAAGATCTAGATTTGCCAATGTCCTCTCTTTCGTAAAACTACATCTTACGATTTGATCTTAACAAACGTTGTTTTCAAAAATATATCACATATATGTTTCGCTATTACAATATATTTTGAGAAGGGAATATTTCTAGGAGAGATCAGTTTCTTGGAAAAACAACAACAAGAACAAAAATTGTGGAAATTATCAAAAGAAAGGAGGAAAGAAATAAGAATAATCAAAACTCTTCATGAAAATGTATATAGTATACACAGACGCTTTTTCAGATACAAATTGGACGAAAATATCCTTTTGAAACAACTACTCTCACATGAACAATGTATCAATTTTGCGACAAAGAAAGAATAAACATGTATTTGAAACAACCTTCTGCTCATCCATACCAAATCAGTACCAAATTTACCATTATTTGAAAATCAGAATCATCAGAAAATAATAAGTCTCCCCAATTTCCGTCATTTCATTGCAAAAAGTGATTTTTCTTAAACAGCAAAGACATTTCGACGTATCTAAATGGAAGTTTCAGCAAGTAAAAGGGTCATTGAATAACTTTATGAGTCTAGGTACTACCAGGTTGTCAAAAACAATCAGCTGATTACATGAAACAATTGAATAATTGTAGTTGTCGAAAAAAGGACCATCAGTTACATGTACAAGGGTCATTATCAAGATAGTGATGACCCTGGGATTGGTAAATTACCATCGTTTTTGTCAACCCCTCGCGTGTTATAACTCCATAAAGGTGATGGGAACAATAATCAGTTTAGATATGGAAACTGATCAATCATTCTTTCGTCACAAGTAGAAAAAAGCTTTTGGTTTGTATATAGCATTATAGATTTTGTTTCATTTGATAAAAGGTAGCAATATTACTTAGTACCTCCAACTTTTTCTACTCAGTAAGTTGAATGAAGGTCCTGTGTATACTAAAAAAATTAAAATATCATTCACATAAGATCCTATGGTAGTGCAAGAGCTAAATGAGGACCGCAGTTGTAAAAATTGTAATTTCCTTATACCTATATAGTGAAACGTTATCAACTTGATGAAAATCCATATTAAAACTAATGAATACAGTTTACTGTACGATTTTCACTATAAAAGGTTTTACAAAAACCGCTATACAATAGCTTTCTCAAGCGTAAACTAATCCAGTTTATAATTAAAAGAGAAATGAAAATTTCTATGTTTTTTACCACAAGTGGTAAAAAACATAGAAATTTTCATTAAACTAGTTCAGTTTTCGCGAAATAAGTGTCGCGGTTTTTGTAAAACCTTTTATAGTGAAAATCATACAATAAACTGTATTAATTAGTTTTAAAATTTATAAATACAAAATGTTGGTTCCTATTTTTTCAACAACAAATAGATGTGAAAATCAATCTCTAAATATCACCCCACTATTTTACTATGTACTTGGAACTCTTGAAAATGCTTGGTTTTCAAAAAAAAAACAACTTGCAGTAAAAAACTCTTTTTTTGTAACTTTGCAAAAAAATGCTTTTTTTAGAAATACAATTGAAAAATTATTGATAATATGCGAAACAGCTGAAATGTGTATTAATCAATGCCGCAATAAATAGCTTTTTAGTTATTTTGAAGAAAATCCATTTTTTGCAAGATTACAAAAATATCTTTCCACTTCAAACTCAAGTTTTTTCGAAACTGAGCACTTCAAATCGGTCAAACTTCTAGGGTTTATTGCAACTGAATAATAAAGTGGTTATGATTATTTTCAATTGGGGTAATTATTAGGGAGTGATTTTCACATTTTTTTACCAAAAAATTTGAGACAAAAATAATTTTTGTCATAACTCGCTTAGTTTTGATACTAAGGACTTATATGAAAATCAAAAATGAATGTTTTTTCAAGCACTTTAAAGAAGGTTGTTACTTCGCCTTAAAAATTTCAATTATGACCTAAATCCGCATTTATTTTTGTTTTTCAGAAGTGGGATTTTTATTAAAAATTGTTTTTCCCAAAAAAAGCTTACTTTTTGAGTTACCGCCCATAATGACATCAGAAAAAACGTTCTTGAATATAAGTATGTTATAAGAAACACCACGTGAAAAGCAGTAATTGATTAAAAAGTCTTATTCAGCAAACATTTTCGCCTCCTCCAAGAAACCTTATACGGTAATATGTATAAAGAAAAGGCAGACCACTCGAATAAATTATACAAATCTACGTTAGTTATAGGAGTGTATTCTCGACCTAACAAATTCCACATTCATTATACCGTCTCCCGATTTCCACCCTCAATATATCAAGCCGAGTTTGGCTTATCGCCCATTAATGGTAGCGAAGAGATACACAAAGGTGAGTGGAATGGTTGGAATCCGTTCCTTTTCTTATCAGATCTCCGACGAAATTCGGGAGCCCTAACTAATTACTCGTAACTTCTTCTGAACAATAGAATATGCTTGATTAATTCCGGTCATCAACATAAGATATAAGGCCATTGTTGGCGACTGGATTCAGTGGCGACGTGTTGAAATAGCGTGTCATTTCTATCGATTTCAGATAAAAGGCAATGTTACGATGAAAGCTATGCTCAAACACGATGCTCGTATTATGGTGTATTTGTATACAGGGCTCGTCTAAAGTCAGTTCTCCCTATTGACTTTTGAACCACCTGGTATATCGGAACTGAAGTTGAGGGTTCAACTAAGAGAAGATGATCTACTTTTGATGTGAAAATAATAGCTGAATGTTTTAACATGTCAGCTGAGCACCATGTTGAATAATGTTTTAAATAGATTACCCCGTATATTACCTGGGTATATTCATAGATATCAAGGGAGCGTTTGATAAAATAACCTTTCCAACAATTACCCAGCAACTATACTCCAGGAATGTACCCCTGGTAGTAGGAGAATGGATACTCAAGATGCTCTCTAGTAGAGCAATAAGTATCAATGTAGAAGACATCACAGTGAGACGGGACCTGATGGGCGACCCTGGGAAGCTGGCGCCGAAGAAATATCTGGCGATGACCAGGAAAAATCTACGCTCAACAGTAGTATTTCTGACTGTCCACTGTCAACTAAGGAAACACCTCCATAATATGGAGCTAGCGGACACACCTCTATGCAGGATGTGTGAACAGGTTGATAAAACTGTCAGGCATGTCCTATGCGAGTATCCGAAGTCATCGTCAATAAGAGAGGGTGTGTTCGTCGAGTCTTGGCCTACACCTACCGATATAAAGGATATGTCTCCCAGAGACCTGTCCACCTTCCTGGAAAGGACAGGATAGACGATGACCTAGGAGGACAACTCCTCGGGAGGATGTACAATGGGTCACATGTGGCCTAAGTGCTGTGGGTCTACACTCATCCTCCCTTCTCTACAGATACAGATGAGGGTACAGTCCGACCATTACATTTCTACTTCAGGGGTGCCCCAGGGGTCTAATCCGGGATTACTCTTATTCCTAATTTTCATGAATGATATTTCGGTAAGGATGACATTCCCACATTTAATTTTCGCAGATGACTTGAAGATTCATTTAGTAATCAAGGACTCGCTTAGTGAAGTTCAAATCTGTTGTAGAGCTGATAGGAATCTCTCTGTGACAAGTGCAAATATGCACAGTGGTGCAATACTATTGTCTTTTCCAGCAAAAATTAGTAAGAATTATGTCTTTTTACATATTTTTTTCAACATTGGGTTCATTCTGTCGCATATATAACGTATACTGACTTCATACTGTAGTATCGACATGTTTTGTGGCCTGTCTTAAATGTAACTGTACATAACTTAGAGAATAAACTATTCATCACTTTGCTGATGGACGCTTAAAAAATTATAATTCAAATGACCGATTCCGGGCAATGGTTGCGTGCCTGAATTATTGTCTCAATACGTGGTATCGAATGAAGATAAATAATTTACCTAACCAAATTTCCTTAATTTCGATCATCGAAATTAATTTGCTCCCGAGCACAGAACTGAAAACACGATAATTTCGTTTGTTCAACAATCCCTAACGAGCTTTTGATATGTTTGTCAATACTCAATAAAGTACTCAATAAAGTTTCGGTTTGTTCGGACAAACCAAGTAGATATAAATTACAAGGTTTTCGTTAAACACCCAAGTTCGAGATCGGGCCGACAGCCTTTCTAAAAATAAAATATTTAAAAGGCACTTAGAATCAGCGTTGATACATGCAATAAGATGCACGAGATGAGATATTTTTGTTCGCATTATCTAGCGATGATTTAAGATAGCGACGACACATTCACAATCCGTAACCACTTTACTAAGAAATTGAAAGCCGTATTACCGTTCGGGTTGATTAATTTGACCTATAAAAAATCAGTTCGTAAATACAGACGCCGATGATGTGTTTGATTTAGAGGGTGAGAAAAGGTTCGGCTTCAGGCGATGTTTTTTCAAACACAAATAAGTAAACAACTAGTAGTCTAGTAGCGATGTTTTTTCAAACACAAATAAGTAAACAACTAGTAGTCTAGTTCACGAGTTGAAAATAGTGAATAAATACAGGGTGTTCCTTAAACACATGCTAATATTTAAGGAGGTAATTCTTAGACCCATTTTAAGGAAAAAACGTTCTATGGACGTATGTCCTAAACGCCTTAACTTTTGAGATACAGGGTGGCAAAGTTTTCAAAAATAATCAGTTTTTTAATAATAACTGAGATAATTTTGTAGACATCTTTGGCATATTTGGTACATATGTTCCATGCCTCAAGGCGCATTTTCTGATGTACA
>WOGL01002095.1:0-10373 GCA_015342145.1 Leptinotarsa rubiginosa | reverse complement strand
TTAAAATATATTCATGATGGAAATTGAAAAATTCCTTTTTGTTCAGTTCAAATTATGTATGTATATAAAATTGTATTATTTATATAAATTTTGTTGATTATATTATATTTTAAGTTAGTTAACCTGTATATTAGGGAATCCGAATTCAATAAATAAAAATAAAAAAATGAATAAAATAAAATAAAATAATCATTTCAATTATTCTCTGCAGTGATTTTCTTGAAAGAACACTTCGCCAAACAGTTCACCGGAATAACACCAGAGCTGGAAGATTCCCAAAAACTTTTTTCCACTTAAACTGTGCTACGTGCCCGGAAACTAATTAGCGATATAAAAATCCATCGAGACTTAAAAACAAATGAAAGTGCGACCGTGCCCGCCCTCCCTAATTGGCCAAGGGAATGGGATCCGAAAAAAAGTGACACTCCGCATGCAGGGCTTTCACAATTAAAAAACTGGATTCGGAGCGAATCTTCTCCCTATCAGTCGGGAAAAAAGCTGTTTTCGAGACACAATCAAAATTACCCTTCGAGAAATACCAGCGTAGTGGCAATTTTAAAAATGGACTTTCTTAATAGCAAAAAAAGTCTAATTACAAGGAACACAGAGACGTTAATTGATTTGGTAACAAGAAAAGAATGCTCGGCTTTGAAATAATTATTATTTGACGCGGAGCTTAAAGCTTATTTATTATTTTGATGGGGATTACGTGGCCTCGCAGTTGTCTCACGCTGAAAAAATGGAGGAAAATAATAATTAAATACAGCACTTACTTTTGACGTTCAGCCGGAGACAGGCGCATTAGTTTTTGAGGAAATATTGAAATTATTTTCCGTGACAGACTTTGGTTCAGTATATTTCAGAACGTATGCGATTCAACTGATATATCTGCATAACAAAATGAAAATACTTTTATTTGTTCGGACTTCCACTGCCTAATATGATCAGAAATATATGAAAGAACAAATAAAATTAGGATGATTAGCTGGAATATCAGCTTCTTCCAACTTCCTCTTTAACTAGTGTTCCTCCCTGTGGATGATCTAAGATTGGTACTACTTGATGTTGTGTTGATGAGTCCAAACATGCTCTGCTATTCCAGACTTGCCCTTGCTGTGTGTGTTGCTTACACTCGGCAATGTGGACTTTCAATAACCTCTTAGTTTCACCGATATAGGATTTACCGCACTCTACGGATGGTGTTTCTGGATCTGAATCAGGTTCTGATGTTGCACTTGGATCAAAATCTTCTTATCCTTTCCGTCAATCCTCTGACGTAGGGAAGGGCAAGCACTGGTTATGATAGCTTCTCTTCCTTGCGAGGCTCTTGCTCTCTTCTAGAGAGAATCTGTTCAACCATCACTTTAAGTAACTATTCCATTGAAGATATTTTCTGATGATGCCTAGTTCCTTCTCGAGACCTTCCTTCGTATCACAGAGCCGAAAGCACGATCCACTAAAGTCTTAATGCTTCCTCTTTCAGTAGATTGATGATGGTTGGATTCATGATTTAGATACTGTCCCGTGTGAGTGGGTTTTCGGTATACAGATCTTTCTCACCTAGTGTCGGTCCTCTTCACCAATACGTCTGAAAATGGCAATTCGTTGTGGACTTCCTTCTCCATTGTAAAGGTGATGAGGTTTTGAGCTGTTGATGTGCTTTAGAAAGGTCTCTAGTTCTGTATTCCCATGGTTCCATAGTATGAAGGTATCGTCAACATATATCAACCAGACTCGGAGCTTCTTGTGGGCTTCTTCAATGGCCATAACTAACTAATGATGGCCATAACTGATATATCTATCATAAAAGTCTAATGGCATTCATGAAAGATCGTTCTCCATTGAAAGCAATTTCAAAAGAAGACACAGTAATAATGAGAGTTCTTCATCAGTCGAGAAAAAGGCGACCAAACACAATTTATACAGTTTTATTCAAATTTGAGTATCTGCTATATATTCAATTAGCTATGGCTCATTCAGAGATTGCACCGCTATTAAACCTTCATGTATCGTTTGTTGGCTGCTGGTGTATACCTTATGATTGTATTTGTTACATCACCTCCTCACAAATATTCCTCCATGCTTTACTATTTTTTGCTATTCTCCCAAATTTCCAACTCAGATTCTTTTCAGATCTTTTCTCATCTCTTTCGACCAGCTAGATTTAGGACTGCTTCTTCTTTTTCTTCTCGCTGGTTTCCAATCCGTCACCATTCTCACTACATTATCTTCATTCATTCTCCATATTTGTTCCTGCCATCTGACTCTTTTTTCTTGACTTCCAAGACTTTATCCTTTCCACATGTTTTCACAATTTCCCTGTTTATTTTTCCTCTGTACTCATTTGTATCAACTCCAATTGGCCCCATTATTGTTAGCAGTATTCTTTTTTCTGACACACTTTTGTCAGCTTCATCTTTCTTAGACATTGAGATTATCTCTGCTGCGTACATTATTGACGGTCTTTTTATTGTTCTACACATTTTTACTTCAGTGTTCCTTGAGGTTTCCTTACTTTCTAGTAGTTTTCTATTTGCTTGTGGGATTTTGTTGGCTTTCATAATTATCTCTTTTATCTCCATGTCCCTACTTTCATGTTTTGCTATTGATACCCTAAGATATTTATATTGCTCCTCTTCTTCGAAACTGTACCTCCTAATCTTGATTTTGTTTCTTGTCTGTCCTTTTACAACTGTCTATAGTCAGAAATTGGTTTTAGAAATATACGAAAAAATTCGGCTGTAACTTCTTGATTTTTTGAAATATTAATAACCTTTTGGAAATTCACTATGGAATCTTTAGATGGACTATCAGAAAATGTTCACAAAACTTTCACACAGGGTAACGTTCGACTTAGGATACTCCCTACTTTTGAATTTTTATTACGGATCAGTATCGATTGTAACAATTTTTCGATCGGTAATATTTACTGAACATCAAGAGAAATAATTCTTGATATTCCTGATAATGTATGTAATTTGAATATCAGATTTTCATTTCGGCCTCGATAATCGCTCAAATAGGGTTGTAATGTGAGTTGAATTCTTGTTAGATACATTGTGAAACTGGAAACAAATTTCGAGAAAATATTGATAGAAATCGTAACAGCAATCAACGTAATTCAAAGTTACTATATTAAATCGTCAAACGTCCTAAATGTTTCTTTTCAAATATGTACGTCATTCAACAAGGTACATCAAAATCCAATTAATATTTTATAATGTTAGACTACATGGAAGTCATGAATATTTTCTATGAGTGCAGGTCAACTCGTGATAGCGTCCAACAAAATCTTTGCTCTTCGCATTAGTTCCTTTTGTTATTTTTAGGTGCCGCGCTATATTATTTCATTGGTCCACCAACCTGTTTAGAATAAACACTGTGAGTGTTTGGAAGGCTCTGCATGCTAGTATGACAAGTGCACATCTGTGCCGGGGGAGAAAAGAACAAAACACTCCACTTTTCACCCTCTATGTGTTAAATTACTAATATTATTATTCCATCCCACAGTTATTATAATAACTTGAATTGTGTTCTCTGGTGACCGTGGAAACTGGATAGCTTTTTGATAACGGACTAATATGTATTATCCCAGAGACGAAAATAGACATTTGTCGTTTATATAGTCCATCAGGAAGCTTATGTAATATTAAGTAAGGGTCCTGGAAATTCTGTTCTAGGTAGGTATTGAGTTGTTTTAAAAGTTTTGTCCGTTTCTTCAATATACCATTGTTTTGTTTAGTGATTAATTTTTGCTAGTTGCAAATTAACATGAAAACCCACATCATTTTTGAATTGAAAACCAGGCATCACTTTAATTGGAAAAATCCCCATTGGAAAAATTTATAAATTTTTATTAACCGCTTTTTTCGCAAATTAACAACTTCTTTTTGCTGCTCACCATTAACATAAAGAACGCATATATTTCAAAAATGTATTATGTAGATCTAGAATTTCGGGTGAGATTAGAACTGAAATCGACGGAAGCTCAGAACAGCCGAAATCACGACTTTGATCTCGAAATTCTGACTTTAAATGTGAAATTTTGACTTTCAAGTCGAAATAACGACTGTGATCTCGAAATTACGACTTTATACTCCAAATTACGACTTTCAACTCAAAATTACGACTTTAAACTCCAAATTCCGACTTCAATCACGAAATTACGACTTTAAACTCCAATTACAGTCAAAATTTTGAGATCAAAGTTGTAATTTTGAGATTGAAATCGGAATTTCGAGTCAAAAGTCCTTATTTCGAGCTAAAAGTCATGATATTGAGATTAAAGTCATAATATCGAAATAAGAGTCGTAATTTCAAAATTAGAGTCGAAATTTCGAGATCAAAGTCGTAATTTTGAGATCAAAGTGGTAATTTTGAGATCAAAGTCGTGATTTTGAGATCAGAGTCGTGATTTTGAGATTGAAGTCGTAATTTTGAGATCAAAGTCGTAATTTCAAAATTAAAGACGAAATTTCGAGATCAAAGTGATTATTTCGAGATTGAAGTCATAATTTCGAGAAAAAAGACGGAATTTCGATTTGAAGTCGTAATTTCGAGATCAAAGTCGTAATTTCAAGATTAAAGACGAAATTTCGAGATCAAAGTGGTTATTTTGAGATAAGAGTCGTAATTTCGAGATAAAAGACATAATTTCGAATTTAAAGTCGTAATTTTGAGATCAAAGTTGTGACTAAAGACGAAAATTCGAGATCAAAGTGATTATTTCGAGATTAAAGTCATAATTTCGAGATAAAAGAAGGAATTCCGAATTTGAAGTCGTAATTTCGAGATCAAAGTCGTAATTTCAAGAATAAAGACGAAATTTCGAGATTAAAGTAGTTATTTCGAGATTGAAGTCATAATCTCGAGATAAAAGACGGAATTTCGAATTTGAAGTCGTAATTTCGAGATCAAAGTCGTAATTTCAAGAATAAAGATGAAATTTCGAGACAAAAGTGGTTATTTCGAGGTCAAAGTCGTGATTTCGAAAATAAAGACGAAATTTCGAGATAAAAGTAGTTATTTCGAGATTAAAGTCATAATTTCGAGATAAAAGACGTAATTTCGAGATCAAAGTCGTAATTTCAAGATTGAAGATGAAATTTCGAGACAAAAGTGGTTATTTCGAGATTGAAGTCGTAATTTCAAGATAAAAGACAAAATTTCGAATTTGAAGTAATTATTTCGAGATCAAAGTCGTAATTTCAAGATTAATGACAAAATTCCGAGATAAAGGGGGTTTATTTCGGAATTTATTAGTCGTAATTTCGAGTAAAAGACAAAATTTTGAATTTACAGTTGTAATTTTGAGATCAAAGTCGTAATTTTGGCATACAAGTTGTAATTTCAAGATAAGTCGACATTTGGAGTTTGAAAGTCGCAATTTCGAGTTTGAAGGCGTAATTTCGAGATCAACATCGTAATTTTGATGTTGAAGTCGTAATTTTGATATTGAAAACGAAATTCCGAAATAGAATTCAAAATTTCGAGATTAAAGTCGTAATTATGAAATAAAAGACGAAATTTCGAGACCAAAGTGGTTATTTCGAAATTAAAGTCGTAACTTCCAGATAAAACACGAAATTTCGAATTTGAAGTCGTAATTTCAAGATTAAAGTCGTAATTTCGATATCAAAGTCGTAATTTCGAGATAAAAGTCGACATTTGGAGTTTCAAAGTCGCAATTTCTAGTTTGAAGTCGTAATTTCGAGATCAAAATCGTAATTTTGATGTTAAAGTCGTAACTTCGAGATTGAAAACGAAATTTCGAAATCGAAGTAAAAAATTTCGAGATCAAAGTCGTAATTTCGAAATTAAAGTCAAAATTGCGAGTTCAAAGTCGCAATTTCCAAGAAACAAATACTAAAACTATGTGGCGCTTCAATTTTAATTTATCAAACAACACTCGAACTGCCAATGCTTCCGGTGGCACAGTTCCACTTCGTTAAATGCAAACACACACACAACGCCTGGCGAGATACCCCAAAACGCCCGGTGAGTGCCTCTCCAGTCCATTAGAGGCACGCTCCTAAACAAAGGAGCATCGCATGGTGGCCGGGAGTTCCCCGTGGTGTAGAGTTACGCGATAGCATCACCCCCTCTCGGCCGTTATGACGTGAAGATGACTACGAATTGGCTGGCGGCGGTTTCGATTCAGGCACGCGTGCGGTGCGGTCGTAAGGCGCAATTCCGCCTGCTCTCGGCGAGTTTTCGCTATTATTTTCCCGATCGGAAAAATCCTTATATTAGCCGCCGGGATTAGGGAAGCCAATAATGATAATTATATTAGTATTGGATTGTAATCCGCCGCCGACACACCACAGCTGATTCTCACGCTTTGCTCCAATTATGGTTATTGGCTCTCATATGTCAATCGAAAATGTCTATAAATTCGGTGAAATCTAATAAAGTTCTTAGAATAGAAGCTGTGATGTATTCAGGAGTCTACTGTATTGTATTGAATTTCTGTGATTGTTTTTGACAGAATTGCACGCCTTACAAAGATTATTTCCTTTGCTCTTCTTCACTATGACCATCTCAATAGTGAGTAATTATTTAGTAAGTGATTTTATTCATTTCATGTTATTCATTCATTCAGTTACATGATTTGATTTCCTTGCGATTTACAGTTCAAATTGTCATCAATAATCCTATCATAGAACCATGTATTAGACATGGACAGATTTGAAAACAACGACAGAACAAGACCTGAGTAATGTATGTGACTGGTTTAAATACAACAAACTAATAGTCAATACTCAAAAAACATATTATTAACCTTTCACATGTTACCCAAATCACCTTCCAAACTTGGCAACCCTGGACATTGGAGACAACTCTCGTATAGAAGAAAAAGATCACTTGAAATATTTAGGAATAATAATTGATAGACACTTGAGATGGGATTTACATATCGAGCAGGTGAAAAATAAATTAAGAGGTCTACTCACAAAATTCAAGTACTTAGTGGAATTCTTAGATATGAAAAACTTAACTTATGCACTTGTGCATAGTACAGTTTTTTAAAGTTTTTCATAGTACGGAATCTTAGGTTGGGGAGGTGTAACAGAAAATATTATACATAATTTGAGTATCATACAAAATGGATTCTGAGAGTAATGTTGAAGAAGAACATAAAATGTCCCAGTGACAAGCTATTTTCAGAGACCAATATTTCTTGATATAAAACAAATATTTTGTAAACGAATTCTAATGTATATCCGTAAAAATAAAATCAAGTTAATACCCATCGACCACCGTTATGAAACTCGAATAAAAAATAAAAACATGAAAGTTCCAACCTGCGAAAAAAGAGCCGGTCAACGTTCAGCAGAATATCTTGCTTCAAGAATATACAATTTACTGCCACAAAACCTCAAATCTATCAAATGTTATACCTCTTTTAAATACCATATAAAACAATGGATGAACATTACAGATAAAAACATATTCAATAACCTCTTATGAACCTAAAGTTTCTACAATAAACAGTTACACTCCAAATCACCCAAATTCGACATATACCTAACTATGATAACCCACTTACCAAAATAAGACACCAAAACCCTACCTTGACAATAATTATAAAAAAAACAAACAGTAGTACCTGTGTGAATATTTAAATATATATTTGTTGCACAAGCTTTAAAGCTTCAGTGATGTTTCATGTTGGATAGCCTTTTTTCTTTCTGTATTTTTCTATTTTTGAAAATAAACATTATTATTATTATTATTATCATTACCATCAGCAAACCCACAAAACTTAATTCATATTCGCAAACTCATAATTCGTATAATGTTCGTATGTTTTTTTATAATAACGTTAATTTTAATGACTCAAATACGTGATAACTAGACTAGATAAACAACTCTGTAAAAAAATCATTTTTATAAAACAAAATCTACTTATTAACCAGTAACATTAATAACCTATCCAATTTTGTTTTCGTTGGTTTCCGGGTTTTGCCGTGGTCTTCTTTGGTTGTAATCTCCAAAGTTTCAACTGCAACTGCCGCAGTTGCAGTCGAAACGTTTGGAGACTATAACCAAAGAAGACCACGTCAAAACCCGGAAGCCAACCAGAACATTGACGCCAGCCGTGAAAGCATTCCTATACTATTTTATGCGAAATTCGTTCGTCGAACGAAAAATAGGGTAATTTATGGAATAAGGATATCCAAATATGTTTTTTTTAAAAGTTTCAGTGCAAATTCCGCACTGACGCCAGCGGTAAGACTAAAAATTGTACAACAGAAAAAGTAATTTTTTTCTCGAAATTAACATAGAAATAACCTCCCTAATTATCAACATAAAATTAAGAAACGCCCTCAAATGTTTTAATTATGGAAAAAAAAATCTGAAACTTGAAAACATTATTACCAAACTCGACTTCGTCACGTTTGGTGAACTGTTTTCTCGCTTGCAGAATATGTTATTTTCATCAGTAGTAAACGATTATTTCCAATCAATTGATTCTGTCTCATTATTCGGTGCGTTTTCAGTATTCGCAGTCATGTAATCGCTAACGGAAAGAGAAAGAATTCAAGTTCCAATCGTGGTTGCATATGGGAAACGGAACCAAGAGAAAGGATGTCAGTTATATTCAAATAGGAAGCATCCCAATCGAACACTAATTTCACGTTCGACTATCGGTTGAGGAAAAATTCAGGAATGTGGGTCACGTGAGAAATCGCCGAAGATGCGCTCGTCCAAGTTGAGGAAGAGGTCGAACATAACAATTTGTAATGCAATCCGATAGATTTAAAGCAACGAAAGAACTTGGGACACGGTTGTATATTCAAAACATAACGAATTAGGAGAAGAAAAACATAATCTAGTTAAATACATCTCAGCCGTGAGAATTGAATTTAAGCAATAAAATTTTATTCTCAAAAATAATATGGCTACAGAAACTTTAACGGAGACGCCTCTCTAGTAATTAATAATAATCGTGTATTGTCTAACATATTTCACCTATTCATAGAACGTAAGGTGATGAAAAAAATCATTAAAATAATGAATGGCAATAGTAACAAAAATAACAACAATAATTCAAAATATGAATAGTCTGACCCGATAATTGATGAAAATTAATAACACTATCCATGATGATAATTGTAGAATTTTCAAAATAAATCGAGGGTATGTGTGTCTGAAGTGTTTAAGTGTAGGAACATGATCATCAAGCAGTGTATGAAGTTTATCATAGAAACTTTCGACAGCAAAATTGATTTCAGGAATATCATCTAAGAAACTCCAATCAGTTAACAAGATGGCGTTATACAGTGATGGAAAATCTGCCTTTCTGAAGTTATAAGCTCGACCTGAAACGACCTGAAACAAAATTCACTCAACTAAAAGATCTGTTTACATAAAAAAACAAAAAATGCAACTTCAGCTCTCAAAGTGATTCACTATGTAGAACAAAACCAACGTCATTGCAACCTTTCTCCATCACGTGTCTCGTTTCGGTGTGTGACGCTGCTTGAATTTATCTTGTCGCGCTCGCATGGCAAGTACTGCTGCCCCGAATTAACACGGATAGATAGCATCGTCATATCTCAACCAATTTACAGAAAACACATGAGTCTCCCTCTTGAATCATTGGAAACCGATTGAAAATCCGTTCAGTAAAAAGTTTCTCACGTTCAGAGAGACAGACTTGAAGAACTTTGTTTTATAATATGTAGTGATAGTGATTATGGTTACTGAAAAGGTGGGGCGGGGAAAGTACAGAAATGGAGCAAGTGCATAAGTTGGTCATAAATGTTGATTTTGTAATAGGAAACTGGTTGCAATTTAGTGGCTGAGTTTCTGAACTATTCGCCAACTCACTCATCCACCAGTCACCTCCACCAGTCACCACAAGTGACCTCGAAGGAAAGTTACAAAATCAAATTGTCCAATTTTGAAATTTGAAAATTGGAAATGACGGTGCTTTTCCTGCACATGCCCCGGTGAAACTAGAAGGCAAGTTCAAGCATTCTGTTGGTCGGTTACGCAGTAACTCCGTTTTGACGGAAAGTTTTTTTATCATAATGATGATAATTCTCAATATCACCAGGAAAACCCATCAAAGTACTTTTGTACAAATAATACTCAATAAATTTGATCATGGTTTTGTTCATCATCATTATGATAATATGAGAATTTAGTATTTATATAATAAATTCCCAACCTAACTTTCTATATTTCATTTTCCATTGAATAACATGACTAACCTAAGAACTTCCATTGAATAATAATTGGAATGTAAGAGAATTTAAACTTTCTATGTTTTTTACCACTTTTATTTGTAACTAACGTTACTGCAGTTTCGTCCTATAAGGACATTTACAAACTTATACGTTAAACTGACTATGGTTGATTAC
>WOGL01002094.1:0-10374 GCA_015342145.1 Leptinotarsa rubiginosa | reverse complement strand
CAAGGACGGGCCTAGACAAGGAACTCTAGCATACATGAGGGCACACACAATAGATCTGCAAAGGTCGCAGTGTTAGTGGCTGTTCAGCATAAAAGTCCCATTAATCAATCTTAATCTTAAACCACGACACGTGGGATGATAAATTCCGGTTTAGTAAATCGTCATAGTGTAATTCTAAGTGTATAAGTGAGTTTTGATACGACCCTTTATGAAGTTTCAGTCATTTTCATCAAACCCCAGTCTAACAAGTTACAAGGTGGTTCTTGACGAAGGCTAGGTACGAGTATTTTGGAAAATAAATAGAGTATGCTTGAATTGAAGGCAACTGAAGTTTACAAAAAGCTATCATATAAGCTCAAGAAGAAAGAACATTAGAAAGAACTTGATCTGTTGTTTGATTTCCCCGAGCAAAATCTTGGAAGATGTGGTGATTGTTGAAAGTGCAATTCAGAACTTACCTGAAACATCTAAAGGTGTTGTTCAGGAGGCTTGTGAGTGACAAATTTCCAATTACTTGTCACGGACTTAGATTTAAAGTGTATTGCCCTTATGGATGAACCAAGATACAACGGATTGGATCGCATTTTCAAAAAGGTGATCTGTTCAACAGATGTGAAGTAACCCTGAAGATAAAATGTTTGAAAATGAAATGTCGGAGATATGGAATGAGGACTGTTACGAAAAATATATCGGTCGTTTCAGAGAACAAGCAGCTCATTTCCGATTTCGAAGACCAGGAGAATCTAGTGTCAATCAACATGCCTTCAAGAATGGCCATGGACTATCTGAAATTGTTGATATCGTTACATAACATTAGGTTTTTGGGTGCTTTCGATTATCTGGAAATAGCCGAATGTGATAAAAACTATCAACAGTGACAAAGGTCATATTGTTCACCTTTTAATGAATTATTCTATAAAAATTTGCAGAAACTTTCACGAGTAAATTTTCCGCAACTTTCTACCCGGAATCAGGTGCCCTGTTAGATATAAATAGAGACCAAATTTAGAATTAGTTTTCTTGATCTGAAGACGGCAACTCAAATCAATATGTCAATCAAATGAAAGTTACCAATACAATGAACAAACACCAGAGACCGAAATGAAAACCGAATTTCTACAGTTCACTGATAAAGTTTAATAAGAGAACAATTTAAACTCCACCTTAGACACCAAAAATTCATTCAAAAATCTCAATAACTAAATTGAAACATATTAGTATAATAAGACATTTTTAATTCAAATTGAAACATTATTCTGAATAGTAGCTATATTTCATTGAATTCGAACGTACAGTAGATGCATCTTGGGTACCGGCTGTTAATTATTAATCTTACCTGAATTGTATAAGATTTCTTTATACCAGGACGAATGACCGATTTTTGATAATTTTTGAAATTTCGATTTTCAGAGAGTCAAAAACAATACTTTATTTATTTTCTTATCTTAGCAACTAATACAAATAAACGTCAATATAAATTAGTCCAGGAATACGAACAGTAACAGTGGTATGGAACAGAGATATATTCATCTTGGTTTTTGCCCTTTTTGAAAGTCAAGATTTCGTTCATTCTTAACCTAAACTTCTTTCTCATTATGTGATCGAAACACGTGTCGTGGCAATAAAATAATGGTTAAGTGTTCGGAAAAAACTCCGGTAATACTCATTACTACACCAAAGATTCCAAACAGTGCATCACAAAAACTGCATTAATTTGAAAACAGATATTATTCATCTCAGTTAGATATATTCCTACTTTCTGACGTTATAGAAAAATCTGTATAACGATGTTTCAATGAACCTATCAAATCTGGAATTGATGGAATAATGTACTTGATAAATTTAATTCAAATGTTATTAACTCAACTTTGCTGTTAAAATTTTACCCACACCTAGAAATTTCTCAAGGAATTCTTTACAATTTGAAGTTGGTTACATCTTTTATCACTTTTATCACTGACATATATCATGTCAACTGTCCGTCAGTCCTAACCAATAGAGACGATTTTTGAAATTTCCACGTGTAGACAAGATCCTCTTTTGAAAAAAAAATCAAACTGTAACGTATTTTATCAAATATTAGACATCCTTTTACAATTTTTGTGAATGTATTGTATCAATGTTCAATTGAATTTCGTGAATCCCAGACTTTTCCGAATTCTCGTCTTTGTCTTTTGGACTCTTGGACTTGTTTTGAAAATCGCCTTCATACCTAGTTCCTTGAAATACACGAAGAATTTTGAGAATATTTTCTAGGAACTAGGTAAGGAGGTGGTTTTTAAAACAAGTCATACACTACAAAACCTTCTAGAAAGTCCAAAAGACAAAGTCGAGAATTTGGAAAAGCCTGTAATTTACGAAATTGAATGTAAAGACTGCGATGCAAAATATAATGGTCAGACAAAAATATCTATCAAAATAAGATATAAGGAACACTTAGCACTCAGTGATAACAGTTATCACTCGAAGACGACTGTGCATACTGACAATCGAAACGTCGTGAAATAACTTGGTTTGGAACCTTGCAATTTTTAATTTTCATTTCTTGTTAATATTTTTTTTATTGTCATCTCGTGTTGATATTTCAATTTTTTGGTTGTTGCTTGTATTTCATTTCATTGTAATTTCAGTTTTTTTCACCTATTTTAATTCTTATTTTTCAGTTAATCTTTTTAATTGTTTACAGATTCTTCCGCAAATTTCAAATCAATTTATATCATATTAGATAATGGAAGTCCGAACTAATGAAATGCACCACGAAACATTGTCAACCGCCTTCAAACAAAAATTATTTTTTATTTGTTAGCAACGGAACCAGATTTAATAAATGTAGCAACTAATTCCAAAACATATTTATGATTCAAATTACTATTGAAATATTTTTCATTAAATACTGTTGCCGTCCTTCTTGCGTATCTTTTACATTTCCTGAAAATACGAATGATTTCAATTCGTTTTGAAGTGCGAAGTGTGTGTCGCAAATCTGATTTTACATTTTCACAGCAACGTAATTTTGGCAACCAGAAATGGTCTCATGAATAATAAATGAAAAATAATTTATGAAAAAACTGAAGAATTCTTCATCTGGCCCCTTTTCTTCTACGGTATGTGAATTGTATTCAGCTTGTGGAAAGTTGCAAAATAGGTAGAAGGCCAAGTTATTATTCGTTGACAATACTTCAACTGACTTGTCATTCGTGACTACCACACAAGTATTTATTCAGTTATATCACATCCTTCTTTTATAATAATTTTCAATGAAATATTTTGCTTTTTCTTCATTCGGTTGAATTTGGAAAAAAAATACTTCAAACATTTCCCGTTATGTGATGCCAATTCAGTTTCTTCCATTTCAATTCATCAAAACTATATCACATAGTGTTTTTGATACCTGAACTTGTTCTCACCAGTTCTCACCAGATTTTTCGCGAACTTTCAATAAGAAAGATCAAGCATGTGGAATTTTGGAAAAGGTAGCAGAATGACTTTCAAAATGTGGTATAACTCCACCGCCTTTTGCATTTCAAGAGTTACGTCTGCCTCCACTAGAGGGTTCATGTAATTCAATTGAAAACTAGCTCACAGAGTGTCCCCTCCAAAAATCATTTTCACGTGTTTTTGAATATTTTTTATTCTCTATAGGGGTCGAAATATAGAGAGTGATACATTCTAAAATCAATACATGCGCAATATTCAATTATAAGATAAAACAAAATTTTGCCCGATTTTCAGTTGTTTCTTCTTTTTGATAATTGAAACAAAATTATTGAACGAGTTTTGAAAGCAAGTTGAATACCAGAACATGGCGACTAGTAGTAGGTCGATGGAAATATCTGCTCTCCAAAAACCATGTATCAGATATCAGTTGCTCTTACTGTGTGAAATGTGAAAATGTTACTCGTAAGGGCTGTGTCAAGCAACTGAACTATGTGCAAGTGTTTGATGGTGAACGAATCATCTGCAAGACAGTTCAACTGAAATGAAAATAAAAATGCAATATAATATATTTATAGAAAATGTTTCCTGCCATCCGTATCATTTACCACTTTATCCTCGATAAGATACCTGCATTCTCGCATACAAACGCTTTCGTTATCACATATCACATCACATAAAACTGAAAATCTTGCGCAATGACAGCGACGGTGGGAGATTCTCCGACCGCCACTCATAAACGTTTAGTTGCTTCTATCCAACTGTTGTGGGTTGTGGTAGTTGTCAAGTCTGAGCCACTTGACATAGAACGTATCACCCTTCTTCCTTAGGACTTTCTCCACTTGGTGAATATCGGAATTTTTTGTAATTCTCCCTCCAGATCTTCTAGCAAGTAGATAATGGGGTTGGTAATTTACACTTTCCATACTTTGAAGAGCTGTGTAGTCCAGTTGGGCAAGCATCCATTTTTGAAAATATGTTAACTTTTCAAATATACTTGTAGTTTTTGTTAACTTTGGCATATTTTTGTAAATCAGCAACCTCTGTCGAATATATTTATGCCGTTTTTCTATCAGTTGAATTATTTTTTCCAATGTTTCATCTCCACCACTTATACCTAACTGAAATAATGATGTGAAAAATGAATCTAAAATATAAAAAATCGCAAACTTCAAAGTATCGGTATTCACTAAACAGAAAATATCATTGACATAAAACGCCAAGAATTCCAAATGAAACGCTTCATTTTATTTAACATTATTATTGTTAATGATGAACGAGTACCTCTACTTGAAATACTGAAGGTTTCAAGTTTCATAACTGAAACCTGATTTTGTCTAGTAGTTTTCGAATTATTTGAGGGTGATAATTTTGCCTCATTGAAATTTTCAGAAGTTGCTGATTCACTAGCTCTATTCATTTTGATCAATTGACTATTTTTACTTCAAGAACAGGAATGATTTTTTTCTTGCGATTTCATCAGACGAAACTTCAAGAGAGATGACTGTTGAATATATTTTCTCCAAATATTGTATGTATTTTGATGATTTTTCAATGTTCAATTTCAATTTTGTTAGGCGTATTTGAGACATCGCTTTCGAGTCTTCCTTGAGAGTAGCGCTAGCCTGAAGTAAAAGTATATAATTCTGTTTTCTACAGATCTTTCAGAGTGGAGAAACCAAAAAAAATGTTTCATGCATTCATAAATATCGAATTAAACGAATTGTTGATACCGCATTCGAAAAATTCGGAATCTTCTGATTTGGATGAAATTCTGACTTCATTTTTAGAACTGTGTTATGAAGTTGTTCCCATTTATGAAAGGGAAGTCGTGACATAATTTCTAACTATAGGCCAATCATCATACCATCTTTATTTTGTAAAAGTTTTGAATACTAAATTTCAGACTGCCTGTCATCTTTTCTTAATACCAACGAATTTTCTCGGTTCAGACCGGAAAAGTCAACAACATCTGCAGTACACCGCTTCTATAGCGAAACAACAATCGATGTTGGTGAGTGCTTCGTTGGAATATTCTGTGATCTCAGCAGGGCATTCCACTGCATGGTTAATGACATTTTGATGGAGAGACCTCACCAGTATGGTGCAAATGATAATGCGCTGACATGGATTGCAAGTTTTCTACAAATTGAAAATAGTATTAATGAATGATACTGGAGTTCTATCCCAACACCAAACTGTTGTTTCTAACACCTCGATACGTGTTTCAATCACCAAGTGATCAAGAGGAAGATTCAATATTCAATCTTTCTCATTAAGATGAACACTTGGTGATTGAAACACGTGTAAAGGTGTTGAAACTAACGATTTTGTCTTGGGATAGAACTCCAGTTATATGCATTACTACACCAAAGATTCCAAACAGTGCATAATGAGAACAGTGTCTATGTTTGAGAAATAAACAGTGCAAGGTGTTGAGGATAACGAATTCTACATTAGCTAATATCAACATAGGTATTCCATAGGGTTTGATCCCTGTGTTATTTCTGATATTCATTATGTATAATGGACAACTATATGAAAACTATCATTATAAGTGTAATCATTTCACTCTTCACACCTTTTATATAATAAACAGTAAATGTGAGCATATTTATTTCAGTATATTCGATTCTAATTATATATTATTATTCATTCATCTATTTAAAACTTCTTGTTCACCTATTGAAGGCCCTTCGGATAAAATATGTTATCAGCATTTTTATTGGAAACGTTGAAATGATTCAATTCCAATAGGTTTCATATCAGCGCTATTTTCTGGTCGGTTACTTCGTATTTTAATGCAATTTGTCAGTAGTGGAAAGCTCTTTCGATTTCACATACCAATATATTCAACACAGTTGAAATTTGACTGAAATATTTTATGTGTTCAATTAAATAAAGCCAGCTATAGCAATTTCCAAATATTCGATTGGCATTGCTCAACCGCCGAATAGGTCGAGTGGAAATTGAAATGGAGATTATAGAAAATGTTTTCCAAAATATCGAAAGCACAAATAGACACAATTTATAATATTGAACAGACTGATTCCAATCTTTTGATGGAGAAAATGCAAATGTTTATATGGAAAGGTATGTCAGAACTTTGTTTTATGAGAGAATTTTCTGATTTTAGATTTTGTGAGATCTGGCAGTAGCATAAGTGTTCAGGAAACAATTTCAGTTTTCCACACAAAATTTCCATTGATATACTTATTTTGATAAAAATCCCCATATTACATATCACAAAAATATCAAGAGTGAGAATGCCATGACTATTATAACAATTGATTAAAAAATATTGCAGATATTATTTTAATGATCTAGCTAATATTCTGGAAAAACTGATGGATATTCCAGCAATTAACAATCTGTTGATATTATATATTATTAATGTTATATATTCATATTATCAAAAAATTATCAACTGCACTTGTACCTTTTTGTTTTTTGAACTTTGTAAAGTTTTTGTTAAAAATATATATATATATTCACAAAAGTATATGATTAAATTGGCCGATACTCGATGAATACACAAATAGCGTATTCAAAAATCACTTTATTGTGAGATTTTCACTAAACAGTTTTACAAAAACGCAAGACGTGTTTCGCCACGTGTTCCTTCGGACGTATCTTTACTGTAAATACACGCCCGAAGAAGCCATTGTATGGCGAAACACGTGTTGTGTTTTTACAAAACTGTTTAGTGAAAGTCCCACAATATAGTGTTTTTTGAATACGTTATTAGGTTTAATTTTTCAGTTGAAAACACTACACCTTCCTTCAACATTATCCTCGAGCTCATTAAAAATATTATATTAAAGTGCGGTACGTTACTGAATGCACCACAAACTGTTAGAACTAACTTGAGGTCTCATCTCGGTGTAAAATTCATATTATATTCTAGAACATCCACTGGCGCCTGGACTATAAAATGCGCCCTTTGTTTGCACTGAATTCCTTATCGTTGTATTCATTATAGTTCTCGTAATAAAGCTCACCACAACAGCGCCAGAATTATGGAGAGTGTTCCGCGTCGGACTTTTTATAGCAGCTATTCGAAATGTTTCTCTATTGTGGTGTTATTACTTTTTGCTTTTATTCGACAATTCAAAGCATTCATATTCAATTGGTTCATTTTGTACGATTGTCAGTTCGATAATTTGCCTATGTCTGGTTCGATACAAAGAGGATATTGATAATAAAGGAATTTATTGTTTAGATTAGACTCAGCAACATGTTCATGACTGATCAAGTGTTTCTTGGAAAGGTGTGTTTGGGATGATTGACACTTCTAGATAATAATGATGATGATCGTTCATTAGGCAATTAAGTCATCCAAAATCTGCTGTTCCTCCCCAACAAGAAGAGCAACAGACTCTGGATGAGCTTTCCGAGTATAACGGAAGCTCTCCATAGCTGACGGACGTTTTTACTGAACTCAGTGGAATGTAAGTTGGATCAATTACCGTAAGGTATCTATTATAACACTTCTTTGCTTGCATTCATCCAGATGCTGTGCGAAACCGGATAAACTAGAGAAATGTCTCTAAAGCCAATATCATTTTTCAAGAATAGCTGAAAAAGACATCTTACTAGACTGGTCCAAACAAGACACGTGACTTAAATTTTTCATTCCATTAAATGTTTCATTCCATTCGTTTCTAATATCATACTACTTGGACTGAAAAGTTAGTTAGTTAGTACGAATTTCATGGTATTCTACTCATAAGTTTGTGAGTTATTGTACTAAGAATGTCACTACTTTTATTTGCAAAACAATGGATCAAAAATAATTTCGTGTTTTAATGTTGCACTGGGAAAATATACAGTTCAAGCGAAACACTGGTTTGGAAAGTATTATAAGGACTCTGGTCCATCAGAAACAACAATTAAACGTTGGTTTGCTGACTTTAAACGTGGTGGATGATGCAGAACGCAGTGGAAGTCGAAATGAGACAGTAACAGCAGCAAACTTGAAAATTCCATAAAATTGATTTGAATGATAAAAAAGTGGAGTTGTATGAGTTAGCGGACATTATAAAGATACCAAAAAACGTGTTAGCTTTATATTGCATGAGCACTTGACTATGAGAAAGCTCTGTTCAAACTGGGCTCGCGAGCTCTTTGTTGATCAAAAATGATTCTGAGCAGTGTTTCGCCATGTTTGAACATGAACCGGAATTTTTGATTTGATATGCAACAATGGATGAAACATGGATCCATTACTCCACTCCGGAATCAAAACGATTATCAGCTGAGTGAAGAGGAACTGGTGAACCTCGTTCAAAGCGCCCGAAAGCTTTGGAAAGGTTATGGCCTTGGTATTCTGGGATATGTGTGGTGTAATATTCATCGATTATCTTGAGAAGGGAAATACCATCAACAGAGAATATTATATATCGTTATTGGAGCATTCGAAGGCCGAAATTGCAAGAAACCGACTGCATATGGCAAATAAAAAAAATAGTTCAATCAAGACGACGCAACGTGTCACGAGTCAATCAAACAATAGCAAAACTACATAAATTGAACTTTGAATTGCTTCCACATCCACCGTATTCGCCAGATTTAACTCGCCGCGACTACTAGCTATTCCCAGACCTCAAAAAATTACTCATCGGTGAGAAATTCCGCTCGAATGAAGAGGTTATTGCTGAAACTCAGGTCTATTTTGAGGCAAAAGATGAATCGTTCTACAAAAGTGGTATTGAAATGTTAAAGCGCGCTGGATTGATTGTGTGACTCTTGATGTAGATTACGTTGATGAATAAAGTCAATTTTGAACAAAAAAATGCATTCTCTTTCTTTTTCAGCCCATGTTGATTACTATTATGTATGAATGTATTGAAGATCAGGAATCACATCGAAATTATCCATATCTCACATATCTCATAACAACAAATTAAAATCGGCGATAGTGTCAGCTCAGAAAAAGATGTTACATTTGGTATGCCCCAGGGTGTGATTCCTGGTCCTTTGCTCAATATATATTTGAATGATCTAGTCACAATCAACACAAGAGCCCAAATAATAGAAATGATGAAATAATTAAGCAACCAATCTGGAAAGTCAAATCGATTCGGCTGATACCATGATTTTGCAAGACGACCTTATTTACTTTCAATAAAATGAAACTCCACTACACTACTTTCTCTCAGTTAGACAGTGGCTAAATGATAAATTTTTTTGTAAGATACATTGGTCAAAGAGGAGCATACCACGATCACTTGACTTATCGCCTCTAGATTTTTCCTGTGGGGCATCTGAAATTGATTGTTTATAAAAAACAGCCTCGATATTTGAACTATTCGCAGAGAAGAGTAACAGCTACGCATAGAAAACTTCAGGCAGAAGTTTTTTGGAATGTTAGAGAAGCTTTGTGAGCGGACTTCATCACTATTTGAAAGATAATGGACACAATTTCGAATATTTAATAAGATAAACTACTCTGTATTGATTTTCTATGTTTTATTGCAGAACACTTCATGGTTTCAATTGATTTTTTTGAAAATACTGAAAAGGAAATTCAAGTTTGGGGAATTTTTTAAAATATTGCAATATTGTGGACAATTTACTAGCTGACTTGTGTATATCCTGAAGAGAAGGGGACCAAGTATCGATCCCTGGGGGACACCCGACATCAGATTCAGATGTGTTGAATGTTCTCCGTTAAGAACAACTTCCCAATGCATAATGCCTATTTCTAATGCCTAATTCCATTGATTTGATATCTCGCTTTGAATATATTATCGGCCACTTTCAACAGAGCTGTGGTACAGCTCATGGCTTAAACCAGACTGTACTGTTGTTTGCATGTTATGATTAATGAACTTTCAATTGTGAGCGAAATTGTCGTTCTACGATAGGTTGCCTTTTATGTTTCGGGATTTGGCAAGCCTAGTGTTGCAATCTGGCAACTGACAGCTCTATCGTAAA
>WOGL01002092.1:0-10375 GCA_015342145.1 Leptinotarsa rubiginosa | reverse complement strand
GAAGAGCAATGTGTACAAAACTAAACCTTCAGATTTGAATGACTTAAAAGAACGAATAACGCTTGCGATTAGGTCGGTCACGCCTGATATTTTATATGATGTTAAAAGAAAGTTTTATTTGAAAGTAGGATGTTGCCAAGACGTTCGCGGTAAACATTTTAAACATCTACTGCGTTAACACCCATAGTTGTTTTTCGTATTCTACATTTCATTACGTTTAGCATTACATTTTAGTTTTAGAGTGTATTTTATCAAATATAGGTATAACCACATGATTTTAATTTATTTTATTTCAATTGTTGTAGTAAACATGAAAGCGAAAACAGTTTTTGAATAGATAATAAAGATACCTTTCAAATGATATATCACAAGCCTACACTTCCCATTTAAAAAATTTGGGTGTTGTACCTGTCATTCGACGGGGGTTGAAGGTAGGTGTGGCATTTTTAACTTGAAGAATGTCAAATTATAATTTACATTTGACGTGTTTCGGGGTTTTTTTAAAATGTGTACAGTAACCGAAATAACGAATTTATTTCATTTGGCTTTTACACACTTCATATTAAAGTTTGTATTGTTGTGTTGCATCATGATGAATATAACTGTACAAATGCAATTCTCTTTCATTTGATTATCCTGCGTTTCCTGCATAACAATATCCACCCCCTTCCAGAGTAATAGTTGTTTCAGAATAACCATTTCTTCATTATACTCCATCTTGAACAATTGTAAATAATGCAAAAACTGTTCGCCTAGAACATTCCCTATTTCCATCGATCCTAGGATAAATCCTACCTAATTAAATGAACTATACAAGTTCGCAAAAAAAAGAAACAGTATGTGGTCCGCTTCTCGTTAATAATTCAAATACCCGTGGGATGAACTGCTTTTATTGCCCTAGGTTTCCGTTGCCAGCGTTAAAAAATTCAAGAGAGGAGTTGTAAGTGGGTTCAAACGGTCAGTTTGAATTGACGTTTTGAGACTTTCTCCTGCAATTCCTGTCTCTATACGGTGTTGGTGTCCGGAATTCTCTATCGGATACTTCATTACGTCAAACGGGTTGTATAGAATCTGAAATGAATGAAAACAAGACTTTCTTCAAGTATATTAATGTTAATTTCTTCCGCATTCGACTGTTACCATTTTCCGTTGGGACTACTTAGATACGATGAGAAAATAATGTCAATTCAATCAACAGCATTGTCTGATGATGTCTTTGCTAATTTTTCCACCGAACCACGTTTTCTGCCTACCTATGTCATAAAAGAGTCAAAATCATTGTGAATACGTTTCAACAATATCTAACTATGCAGGTTACTTATGGATTTATTTTTCATATAATCAACTCTGAAAATGATCAAAGGGTTCATACTGTGTGAAAGCTATATTCCGTTTTTTTGGCAGTGGTCCGCTGGTTTTTATGGCATGAAAACCTGCAGAGCACTGCCAAAAAACTGGAAAATAGCTCTGGCCTTGAAAGTTTACAATATTTATTCAAATAGTTAGTTAACTAGTTAGGTTGTTAGAATTGATAGGATGATGAGAAAGACGTATCGAAATTGTCAATCTCTTAGAATAAAATCAATAAACAATGCAATATATAATCTGCAAATGAATTGACAAAGTATTTAGTGGAGAAATAGTAGCTCTATATCTCACAGTTTACCCGGAATACAGGTTTTCTCAACTCTTTGGGTGATTCATGCAAGGATTTATATAATTAGAGAGTTGCTAGTAGTAAAGCGTTTCCAATCAACGCGAGTAATGAAATAGAGCCTCAGTTATGCGAAACGCTGTGAACAAAATGTATACAGGGTGTAACATAAGTACGTTAAAATATTCAAGTGACGTATTCTTGAGAAAATTTTAAGAAAAAAAGTCAATATGAACTTGTGTCCGAAAATGCTTCGTTTTAGGCCAGGAAAATTAGACACTCAGTGTGAATTAAATCGCGGTAAGCAGGAAATAGTTTTAATATCTTATTTTGGTCCTAAATACATGTAATCTGAGTTTGCACCATCCCAGGAGGTGAGCTTAACTTTTGAGAGCCCGAAAACCTCGAAATTTTCGTACTTTTTTCAGTTTTCCACAAATAACTCGAAAACCATCTGTTGTACAGAAAATTTTATGCTATTCAAAATTGAAAAGCATTAAATTCTTCGTCGAAGAGTACCACAATCATTAAAATCGATTCAGCGGTTTGGCCGCAATCGATTGTTCAAAATTGGCGATTTTCCCCATTTTAGTGTAAGCTGCCATTTCTTGGCGGTTCAGCATCAACTATCTTCTAATCTGCTTCCCTAATCAATAATACTCATGGAATAAAAGTTGTAGAAAATCTAATTTCCATTTAAATAGACCCATCAAATTTTGAAAATGGTCAATTTCAAGTACTGAAATAAACGACAATGAAAAATATGTCACATCTGGAAGAGCCACTAAATTGGACATCCCTCACATTCAACATTCCTGATTCCTTCAGTTCAACATATTGTTGGTATCGAAGAGGTTGAAAATAAGTTTGTATTTATTTTAAATTTTTTTTTCAAATAATTACTTATTTCTTCGAAAATGAATGAAGGGAGAAGGAGATGGAAGAAATAAATACATCAAAATTATTATAATACTATATTTCAATATTACCAATAATTATATTACACTATTACCATCACTATACTTATATTACTATAATGCAATATCATCAATAATTATTACACCAGATTCACGAGGAGTTGCTGGGTCCCTCCTCAGGCATGGCTGGAGATAAACGGGGTTGTTTTGCTCTTGGTGGACCCTCTTCCAGGAAATCTTCTGGCCGATGTATGATCTCCATTTCGGTGTCATCAAACTCTTCAGTGGGTGGTGTATCGTCATCATCATTTGTAAAAGTATTGGTGGACACGCCTTCATCGTCAGCCAATGGAGAATTAGTACAAGAATTTCCCTGGCAGTTGATGCAGATGGTCGAACATTTAATACCGACTTTTCTGCAGGTGCATTTGCCGGCACATCCCTTAGTGCACTTACACGAAACGGCGTTCAGCACATCATGTGGAGCTGGATCCTTAGTGGTCGGTATTGGGAGCAGACCGAAGCATGAGCTTTTCCAGCCCCATCTGAGAGCATCTAATGATGTTCCGTTCCATGTCTGTAGTTGGTGGTACACACGGAGTAGGTGTTGGTCTGCTGCTGCATTTGTCGGTGGCAAGGAGGCTAGGTTGAATCCTGGATTGGCAAGGGATTTAGCATATTGGGAATACCTTATTTCATCCAATGAGGTTTGACCGACTTTGGTAGTGTATAATGCTACCAGGAGTAATCTGCCTGCAACAAAGAGTTCTTTGGGATCAGCATCAGGTTGGTAAAATACTTGTACAGCCTCCTGTATCTCCTTGCTGTTGTCGAGAAGTTTTACAAACTTAATTTTTCCCTGGCGGTAGAAAGCCGACGTGGTGTCACAGCCGCTAATAGCATGTAAGAACAACAAGTTATTTTTCACTGTTGGTGAAAACTTAAAGTTGTCGGGTGAGTAGAACGTGTTTGGGGAGGTCCCCTTGCCAGGTTTCATGAGGTAGATTTTTGAACCAGAAGGAGCCTTGGCAGTCAACAACACTAACAAGTCGGTGTCCTCACCTATTATTACCACTGTAGAGAACATCTCGGTCATTTGAATGGCTGTGTTGACAATGAGGGTGTCAGCATCCTCAGTAGCTTGCATAACTCGATACCCAACTTGTTCCAGTTTGTCGACCAGAATGGAGATTAGCCGTTTCTTGTTGCTATCATTTGAGAGGAACTGTTCTTTCGGCATGGTAGCGGTCATGGTTTCAGAGAACAGAACCGTTGCTGAAGAGTGTTTCCCTGAACGGCGGAAACGCTCAGCTGACTTTGTATTTCTCATTGCAGCCTCTTCAGGGTACCCATCAAAAACAATGGTTGCTTTCTCGCAGCTATAATACTTCGTCACGTAGTCAATGTACTTGGAGAGAATTGTCGAAAAAATTTCTTTCGACTGCCAAACAACTCTATGAAGAAGCCACCCACCATCAATCACAATAGCACTCTCTGTCAAGTTGGGTTCTGGAATCACTGGTTCAAACAAATCGTACAAAACCGATTTCCTTGTTTTTCTCATCCCTGTTTCATCGAATAGAGAGAGTGGGTATGGGGCCAGCTCGTATTGGAAGTAGCTTTCAATTTCTTTGTCACTTTTCTTCAGGAAATGTATTCGTCTGAATATGGTGTCAGGAGATACCGGTACCACTTTGTCGTGAACAGTTATTTTGGAATTGACGACTTTGAGCGGAATAACTCTATTTTTCCTCTGGAACTTTACATTCTTGAAATTGATGCCTGGTCTATTAGTTATTGTAGTGAGACTCGCAGTTCCTTTCTCGAATGCGTCATGACAGTTAATAGTTTTGTCCCCAATTACGCCAGTGCTTATTGACATAATGAACTGCCCGTTAGGGAAGGGATCGTGGGCCAAGAACCACTGAAGTAGGAGAGCAACGTCTGCCTCGTCCCTCCTCACCCTTGTCATTCGGGCATCAACGTGCTGTTCTGTTGTGTTATATTCCACACCACAAAATTCTTCCAACTGTAGTGTAAGCTCCATGACCGTAGGTATTGTGGCCACCCATGTGACCAGATTACTGTCCGTTATGCCACGTCCATGTGAGAGACCGCCTTGAGATTTCATGGACCTCATTACGACCTGCTCTATCGTTTGATCTGTCCAAACGCCAGACCAAAATTTGTCAGACCTCCTGATGGTGAAGAAACTTTGGTTGACAAAACGATCATATTCATCTGGCGGGAGAACTTTGTTCAAATTAAGCATGTCCTGAAGGTATAGTTGACAGGATTTTGCATACAAAAAATGACCGCTAGCATGTAAGTAAGGCAACATTTGCTGCACAGTATGTAGATGTAGGAACCAGTCGCCGCTCCTCTCAGCTTCAATGAACCGTTTGACAATGGTCACCAAATGGAAATACTGAACCCACAGTTTTGCAGTGGGTCCCCTGAGTTCGAGTTCACACAGTTTCTCATAAAAACTATCCATCACGTCATTTAATAATGATTTATCAAGTTGTTCAGGAAAAAGTGGACTTCCAACCCCATTCAAAACATTTAATACTGATTGCTTCTGATCATCACTTACGTGTAGCATGTTGAGTACCAATTTCGCTAGTGTCAGGTGAAGTAATATATGCCCCCTCACTGCTCTCGAATAGGCATGCCCTGTCAAAATCTTTTCTGTTGATGCTCTAGCATATATGGTGCTAAGGACATCCTGCAGCCCACTACCGTCCATTATGTATCCAATTGCCCCCAGAAATGACATCAACAGATGGAAGCCACCTAGGCGCACGATCACTGATGATAGGGGAGAGTCACGACCGCTGGAAGCTACGATTTCTCTTGCTTTGTAATACAACGGCTGGTCAAACGTCACGAAACAGCCTTTCTGATTATTCCCTAACCGTTCAACTGCATTTAGGAGAACAGAATATAATGTGTCCATGTTTGCTGGAGGAGCATTGAGGAATGGAAGAATCAGCGTACGAGATCTTTGATATGAGCGATGTGATGTTACTGTCTCCATAAAACCATTCCATCCCAGAATGTTTAAGTGCTCTTTCCATTTTCCAAAAATCCACAAGAAGTCAGTAGGCGAGATTCTCACAGCTCTCACTGGACTTTTCTCGTTGATGTCAATCAAAGCAATGGATTCCAAACCATCACTGGTTTTTTGAAAGGTGGTTAAGGGAATGGTACCACTTGCTGCAATATCCTTGGCTGTAGGAACGTTTTGCAACCTCGCAATTCTTGCCTCTGAACGGGCAGAAGTTACTGGCGTTATGCACTGCAGCCCGCCAACAGCGTGAAATGTGTTGGCTCCATCAAGCGTATCAACGTTAACATCAGCATTATCAAATACGAATTGGCTGAACGAATCTTGAAGCACAACTTTGGGAGCTTCTTGTATGCTGGATGACTGAAACAGCCTTACTTCTTTATAAGAACAAGAAAAACCAAGGCTCGATAGCATTTCCACCAGATCTTTGGACCCATACTTCTTATGAAATGTCACGCCAACAGTAAGAAGAAGAGGAGAAATGAAGGACCTTGGTCTAGTGGCATGAATTATTGAGTGAGCGATAGCAATTACTTTTTTTGTACCCTTAACATGCAATTTGGGTTCTGGATTCTTTGGCTTTGGATTAATAATTCCATTCAGAAGGACCCCGAGTGTTTCTGGAATGTCTTTCTCAATGTCTTTCAGAAATTCATCCACTTTTGGGTATGTATCTGTGGTATAAATCACTGACCTGATATCTTCTCGGATGATGGCAGCAGCAGCTTGCACAATACGCCTACGCTCTTTTTTCTCGTTAGACTCCTTGGCCTGGTACCAACTATCAGTAATTATTTTGTATCCAGTGTTACGAAAACATATAACACCTTGCTTAGTTCCTCCTCCACTCGTGAGTATGATATCCTCTCCGTACTTTCTTATCAGCCTGGTTTTTAACGCTGCGTAAGTTGGGATGTAGCCTTGGAAATTTTTAAAAATTTCTGTTAATGTGAATTGGCATTGATCTTCATTGTCTTCAATATATTTGCAAACATAATCAAATGCCTGGGACACATCGTCATCTTCAGGTCGGCCTCGTGGATAATCGGTTGTAGTCGACCTTTTTTTCAAAAACGTTTTACCACAGGAGGCGTGGTACCTTGCCTCTGCTGCAACAAGATCATGTTCTAGACTAATCCTCCGTAGCACCTGTTCATCCTGTCTCACTTCAGCTGCACGTACGAGGGAATCTTTGAACTGGATGGTTGTCACGCAACTGACTTCTTCGCGTCTATTTTTAGGCTTCTTGCATTCTCTGTCTATGAATTCCTGTGACGCATCACCTCCACAAATAACACATTTATTCTTAAAATCGAACTCTGAGACCCGTTGTGCGCGGCTGGATGTTGATTGCCCTTGAGTTTTTTTCTGTTTTGAATATACTTTCCTGCACCTTTCATGAACTGTGACTTGTTTTAGGTGTTGAAATAGACGGTGCTTGTCATCCTTATTTAATTTGCTTAATTTGATAAATGTTTCTATTCCACGCTCACGCACTGTGGTACAAGCCTCCAAAGATAGAGCTCTGTCACAAATGAAACAATTTTCACTCATTTTGAATAGTTTTTGTAAAAGTACAATAACTACAAACACTGCTCCGTTATAATTATAACGATAAAAAAAACTGTATTTAACGCGCAAGGAATCACCGAACTGTGTACACTTTGGAAGTTAAAATACTACTGAGAATTAAGAACCTAGGACAACAACCCCTCCACACTTTAAACACAATAGGCAGGCCGAAAGGGTAGGTCCCTCAGGTAGAAGAATCACCCCAGCCCGACGTAATGCTACGTCCCTTCTCAACTCACAAAAATTTCCATTACATTTTTTTTCTCCTATAAAACTATAACTCGTATTTACCCTCACGTCAAGTTGTCTATTCATTAATTAGGTGCGGTTCTGAATGTAAATAAATATAAATAGCGTTGACATATAACTTATATATAAATTTTGTTACTCTTCCAGATGTGACATATTTTTCATTGTCGTTTATTTCAGTGTTTAAAATTGACCATTTTCAAAATTTGAGGGGTTTATTTAAATGGAAATTAGATTTTCTACAACTTTTATTCCATGAGTATTATTAATTAGGGAAGCAGATTAGAAGATAGTTGATGCTGAACCGCCAAGAAATGGCAGCTTACACTAAAATGGGGAAAATCGCCAATATTGAACAATCGATTGCGGCCAAACCGCTGAACCGATTTTAATGTTTGTGGTACTCTTCGACGAAGAATTCAATGCTTTTCAATTTTGAATAGCATAAAATTTTCTGTACAACAGATGGTTTTCGAGTTATTTGTGGAAAACTGAAAAAAGTCCGAAAATTTCGAGGTTTTTTGGCTCTCAAAAGTTAAGCTCACCTCCTGGGATGGTGCAAACTCAGATTACATGTATTTAGGACCAAAATAAGATATTAAAACGATTTCCGACTTACCGCGATTTAATTAACACAAACCCCCCTATTTTGAGCTAATTTTCCTGGCCTAATAATGAATATTAGGTTTTTCATTCTTATTCCTACATTACAACGAATTTGCTTTCAAAAATTACTGAAATACAGGGGTGTCTTCATCTTAAGTGTGTCACACTGTACCTATGAACTTTTCCATCAGTAGTGACCTTCTTTATCACCTTTTTCAGTTTGGACCCATTAGAAACCTTTCATACCTTTCTAGATATAGAAACTATCACTAAAATAAATAACTCGTTTTCGTCCTCGACGATAAGTTTGATTTCTCTGATTTTAATCGAAATCACCTAAAAATACTCATTATCATTCAAAAAGGCTTTAACAATTTTATATAGATAGATTCTGCGATCTGATCTGACCCAATAAGGAATATTCACTGTGACTGAGATAAAATCTGAATCTTGACCATACATTTTTGAAGCACATATTTTAAAATAAATACTTGGAAAAATATGTGGATACGCCACTTCAAATTATGTTTTTTATTTGAGCTTCTGTTTCTATTCTCATGGAATGATATTTGACATCACTTCAATAGTGAACCACAATGGTACCGGAGAGTTTATCACGTATTTTTGTCATAGGATCACATTCAAATCACGATTACTGCAAGAAACTATAGAATATTTTGGTTCAGCAAAGGCGTTTTTTCGTTTCATAACTATTCGACTCATGAAACTCGTTTAAAACCTATACTTTTTTCAATATTGCATGTAATAAATCAACATATCCTTGAGAGACGTGTTTCATACTGAGAACTTTCAGACTATATCTTTTTGAGATTCAGGTTGGTACTAATCCAAGTATCTTGGCCACAAATCAGATCCGTTCTGTATTAACTCAATGGAAATATTTTCGGTTAACAGTTTTCAAAAACAAATATGTATGCACATTCACGATCTTTAATTCAACTGAGAAATATTTCATACTCGAACTTCATATTTACTCATCCTCTAGCAAACCCTCATTCATGTATATCTGCAGAGAAACTAAGTAATAAGCGCAATCACCCTCTCCATAGAAACTTTTTATTTCACACTGTTGGTTCCGTGAAACTATCCTTATAACTTTCGCCTTTTACCTAATTGACCCTTTTTGTCAGTTAGCGAAATACTGATTAAACTCTAAGAAGTTTATCCTTTCCCTTTCTTCTCCATTCCAAATGGATTTGGAGCTCTAACCAAATCCTGGGCGTTAACCGATAGCTGAATTATAAAATAATTGAGTTCTGCTGAATTAGTCGGATCTGAATAAGGAATGTCACGTTTCAGGTTTTTGATTTGTATTCAGGCATACAAAATTGGAGCACTTTTGAATGAAACGTTAACGAACATTTTGAATTTCGTACATTTTGATGGATTTTATTTCAGAAAAAGATTGTAAAATTTTTATATCGTTATAGAAATTGGACACTAAACTACCTACCCATATATAAGTTTGTTAACCTTTTTCATAATATTTCTATTTTATATTTTCACGTCATTTCTATGCAGGAAAGAGCATTTATTGACTTTTACTAATATTTGACTCAATGTAAAACAATCTTTGATATGATCTTCTCTCATCTATTAATACTTCCAGGTGGTGAAAGTTCCAACTTACATTCAACAAAAACATTATCAATTATACTATAACTGGCATTTTCTTTATATTTGCTTTTATTTTTACTCTCATATACATATCAGTATGAACATATGCTCTTTCACTTTTCAGGACTTTCTGTCTCAAAGTAGAGTATTTTCAGATTCAATTTTTGAGTCAAAGGTATAATCTGTTCTCCACCATCTTAATTGGACTTGACATCAAATGAATAACACAGGCCAACGATGAAAACACTTTTTTACTCAAAACACCTTACCTATTATTCTGTTTTTTAGGGTGCTAAATCCCAATATGACACTTATTAAGCCGTATTACGTACCAATTTTTCACATTTGCACATCAATATATTAAATGTTTTGATTTATTACAGAATTTAACAGATTTTGTATACTACAAATAAAATTGTGAAATAATTTGTGCTGGATGTAGAAGAGTTGGCAGCACTGCTGAAACACATTTATTGCCCAGAAAAAGGGGAATTATATTGTTCTGTTCACAGCTGATGTTTTGTTTACTGTCAACCTAACCTTACTTTCTGGTTTCCAATGCATGTGCCCATTAAAATGTCTAATCGCGGTTGTAAGAACTCTGCTGACAGTTTTTGTTATATTTGTGGTGAGTATGTTATTAAAAAACATCAAAGAAATATTAGA
>WOGL01002091.1:0-10376 GCA_015342145.1 Leptinotarsa rubiginosa | reverse complement strand
CAAGTGATTGATCTACCTTCTTTTTTTTTCAGTGCTGTCAAATATGAGCTACAGTCCTCGTGGTTCTGGTTCCCTTTCAGTGAAATAGCTTCATGAAGCAAGAGCCGAATCGATCCCTCTACAAATCCCTTCATCACTTGGAAGGATCGAATACACATTATGTGAAACATGTTCTTCCTTACGAATCAGTAGACAGATGTTCTGAAAATCTTGAGAAGAAAATTGGATTACATAATTTAAGAAACACTTGCTACATGAATAGCATTTCACAAGTAATATTCATGACGAAGAATTTCAAGAACATGGTTTTAATGATGAGCGAGAATGAGAATGTTTCCTACTTATTCACCAAACTCAAACAATTGTCTAAAACAAGAGGATTGTTCCGAATTCTTGGGGTTCTTGTTGAAAAAAAATAGCAGAATCGATACTCCTGGCCGCTCTGGATTGCTGGATTGGATGATTTATTGGAGCCTCTGGAGACACTCTACATTTTGTTTTATGAAAGTGAAGACATTGACAGGTCAAGATCTTCAGATGATGGGGTGCTGCAAGTTTTTGCGGGTTTTCCTGCAGCTGAAAAAGCAAATGCGTCACTGGAATCAATGAAGTCGCCCCGGAGGGCCAATCAATTTTTGTTGTTGTTTCATAATTTCATGATTTGTATTACTTTCTTCTTCACTATTACAATATATCTAAGTGTTATAAAGGAAAAATCCGACTAAAAATGAATTCAAACCTTACAGGCTTAGAAGAAGCGAGATAATTCAACAGAAAATTATATTTATAGGATTGCAACTACAGCAATGATGTTAGAATAAAATTTGTAATAAGAATGCCTGCTTTCACGAGGCAAATTTACAAATAATGACGCACCATCACTGTAGATAGGAAAATGAATATTTGCACAGAGCTGTAGCTGATGCTGTCAACTTGTGTTCAATTGATTACACAAAATCGTTGCCGATTCTTCAACTTTTAATACAATCAAATCAAATATTTTTGAATTGTATAGGCAGATATAGCCAAAGATCAGTATCGTTCAATAATATCAATACTATCCACATAAAATGCAAATATTTTTTCCTAGAAGTAATATTGTATTGTAACTAATTATTTATTCAAAATCTATCTGTTATACTAGATTCAATCATTTATCTAATAAGTTTTGTTATTACCCACTGTTATATGAAATATGTTGTAGAATACTTTGATGTAGCAGAAACCGATGAAGGTACCGAGTAGCAAAACTTGTTTTAAATAAACTTTATTGTGAAAATTCTATAATTATCATGGATAGTGTTATTAATTTTCATCAAGTAACGGGTCAGAGTATTATAATTATATCAATTCAATAATCTTCTTGTTCTTTGTATGAACCGTGATTGTTTAGAAACATTTACATTTTTTATTGAATGAAATTAGGATTCAAATAAACACCCAGATATATATTTGAATGCAAAATTGGCAATGTCTGCGTCTCTGATTTGTCACATGAGAATAACTGTTAGTTATTTATTAGTTGTGGGCAGAAATATGCAAATATTTTTGTCCACCCAAATTCATAACAACTTTTCATTCATAAGATGTGTCGTTTAATTTCAGCTTGAAACACTGAAGGTGGATGATATAAATTTTCAATAATTTGAAAGGATGTATCGCGTGGTCTGAAGTCCAAAGCAGCTGACTCCTCATAGTGATTAATTTCATGATATTAAATAGGTGTTCAATGTCCCATACAGATGATAGTTGAAAAGACGAATGAAGAAGTCAGTTGTATATTATACCAAGCGCATCCCAAAATACAAAAACCATAACCTTGTTGTTGAATCCTTGACTAGGTTGGACTTTGAAATAAACGACTTGTACAGTTTTCACTTTATTATTTCTTTATCCGACGTGACAACGTGTCATACAAAACGGAAGCCACAGCCAACTCATCGACACAATGTGACAAGTGTCCACGCCTGCTTTCTGACAAGGTGCGTTCAGAGAACAGGTGTGTTACAAATACACTGAATATCTAACATTTCCTCTCCTACTTTAAAGTTTACAAATTTAATCTTGTGGGAGGTTTTATAACTCTTCCTGATCGAGAAGTATTGGGAGCACTAGTAATAATAGCTTCTGTAGGTTTTTCTTCTTTATACTCTAATTGATTTTGTGGTGGTTTGGAAGTTTCTACAGGAAAAGGTACTTCCAAGACTTCCCGTTGACAGGGTGTATTTGAATTTTGACTGTGCCCTGCTATATTGTAAGGGCTAGCAAGATTTGATGTATTCGAAGGTGAATGTGCGAAACTAGTTTCATTGAAATTCTCATTTTGCGCAATTTCATGGGTCCTTCGAATATCATTTACATGAGTGAGTTTAATACTATCATCTATTTGCACTAGGTAAGTAGAGGGGCTCATGACCCTTACAATTTTCCCTTTTTGCCACAGTTTACTTTGTTTGTTTTTAACAAATACAAGATCATTGGTATTATAGATTTTGAGCTTTTGGATATCAGACTTAAACTCAGTTGGTTTGTTAAAACAAGGTTTTAGTAAATCAAATCTTGTTCGCGGGCGGGTTTTGAATAAACATTCTGCAGGTGATATCCCAGTAGCACGTGAAGGAGTAATTCTGTGTATAAATAGAAAGTCTTCAAGACGGTTTAATATAGAGTTTTTACTCAATTCTTTTCCTTTTTCATTAAAAAAAGCTTTTTCCAGTCCTTTTTTTACTGTTTGCACCGATCTCTCAGCGATGCCATTACTTTGTGGATGGTAGGGTGGAGCTTTGACTAATTTAATACTGTTGCATTGGCAGAATGCATTAAATTCTGATGAATTAAATGGTGGACCATTATCCGATACTATCTCCACTGGTAAACCAAACACTGAAAAAATCTGTTTTAGCTTTAAGATTGTTTCTTTGGCATTCGTGCCCTCATTCATTAGTTTGACTTCCAACCATTTTGACCTGTTGTCAACCAATATTAAAAATGTATGATTATATTTGTGGAAAAAGTCAATGTTTACTCGGTAAAAGTTATTAGGTGCACTTGGCCAGGGTAGCAACACACTATTATCTGAAAAGTTTTGGGTTGCTTGACATATATCGCAACAACTGATATATTTTTCAATAGCGTCATTTATTTTGGGCCACCAGCAATAGGATCTCATGAGCATCTTAGTCTTGACTATGCCAATATGTTGCTCATGAAAAAGATTTAGTACATCATTATGGAGTTGTTTGGGTATAACGACTTTGTTCCCTACTAACAAACATCCCTTTTCTACAGTTAATTCTAATTTTCTCTTAAAAAATGGTTTTAAACTATCATCTTCAAGAGAATTTGGCCAACCGCTAAGAGTTAAATCCATTGCCTTAGATAATACAACGTCTTTTCTTGTTTCTGCTGCAATAACATTTGAATTTAAAGGAATGTTATTACACAAATTAAATGAAAATAGAGAATCTGATATCTCAGTTCCACTCTTCATGGGTAACCTGGACAAACCATCTGCATTTGGAATTTGACTTCCCTTTTTATGAATAATATCATACTGGTACCCTGATAAGGTTATTGCCCATCTGGTGATTCTTGCAGCTGCCGTTACAGGAATATTTTTATTTTTTCCAAATATAAACTGTAATGGTTGATGATCACTAACAATTGTGAACTTACGTCCAAAAATATATTTGTGGAATTTTTTTACTCCAAACATAATTGCTAAACTTTCTTTTTCCAAGTTGGAGTATTTTTGCTCTGAGACCGATAATGTACTCGAAGCAAATAAAATAGGTTTATCGTCGCCATTTATTTTATGACTCAAAACAGCACCTACTCCATACCCGCTTGCATCACATGTCATAAAAATGGGTTTACTTGGGTCAAAATGCGTTAAGACATCATCTGACGTGATTAGTTTTTTGCTTTTTTGAAATGTTTCCTCACATACATCAGACCAAATAAAATTGGAATTGGTTTTACATAGATCATACAATGGCTTAAGTTTAGTAGATAGCATGTGCACAAATTTTCCATAGAAGTTAACTAAACCTAAATAGGATTTCAACTGTGTTATATTTTTAGGTGATGGTGCTCCTTTTATACATTCAATTTTTTCACCACTCGGGTGGATACCTACTGAATCTATGGTGTACCCTAAAAACTCAACTGACCGTTCAAAAAATTTGCATTTACTTTCATTGACTTTAACGTTAAATTTTCTCAAGCGACTTAAAACATTCTGTACGTTTTGGTAACACTCTTGTATAGTCTGGCCATGTACCAAAATGTCATCAAGGTAACATTTTGTTTTTGTCAGGCCTGACAAAATAGCATCCATGATACACTGAAATATTCCTGGTGCTGAACTTATTCCATATGTCAAGCAATTGTACCTATATAACCCAATATGGGTATTTATTGTGAAAAGATCCTTAGAGGGTTCACTTATTTGGAGTTGTTGATAAGCTCCTTTCAAGTCTAATACTGTAAAATACTTGCTACCACTAAGGCTAGCAAAAATATCAGAAGGCAATGGTAACACACAATGATCAGCATCTACTGCTTGGTTAACTGTCTTTTTAAAATCTACACATATGCGGATTTCACCTGAACTTTTCTTGGGGACTACAACTATAGGGCTTGCCCAATTACTATGTGATACTTTCACTAAAACCCCTGAGTTTACCATATCTTCAAGTTCTTTTTCTACTTTTGGTTTGAGGGCAAAAGGCATTTCATATGCCCTGTGAAATATAGGTTTAGCTCCCTCTTTCACTTTGAACTCTGCTTTAAAATATTTGATAAATGAATTTTTCTTATACTCAAACAAGTCTGAGAAGTTTCTTTTTATATTGGAAATGAGTTTAAGTCTGACATCATTGCATACATCATTTACAACATTAGGAACTATACTAGAAACTGAATTCAAAGAACTATCATTACGAACAGTAACACTACTATCTAAAACATTTTCCTTCCATTTGATATTTAATACATTTAACCAGTTACGCCCTAATAAGGGTGTGAAATATGAATTAGATTCTAAGACAACTAATGGCAAGGTATACATTTTATTTAAATAACCAACATTTACATCTATCTGACCTAAAATGTTTACTTTTTGTCCTGTAAGAACTCTTAATTTGTAATCAACAGACTCTAATACTAAATTAGGGAATAATTTTCGAAAATCATGATCATGAATTACAGAGCGCACTGCACCTGAATCTACTTCCATAACTACATGTTGGTTATCTATAAGAAGCTTTACTTTCAACATTTGACTAAGACTTTTTTTAAAGCCTTAATGGTACACTCACCCACACTTTCACCTAACAAACCCAATTCAAAGCCGTCATCGGACTCTTCAATTTCTTGATAATGGTTTTCCTCTTCTAAATCATTAATTTTTCCTTTGCACATAGCAGATTTTGCTGTATGGCCTACCTGCTCACAAGCAAAACATTTCCAGGTTACTGCAGGACATTTACTATTGTCATAGTGTGTGCGACTACATCTTCTACATTTTTGTTTGTTGTTGTACAGTGGTCCATTTGCTTGACGATTTCGTTGATGTGTTGGGTTTAAACTTACTTTGGACTTGACAAACATGGATTTTTTTTGGTGTGACTTGTTGAATACCTTATTAATCTGTTCACTTTCAGGGCCCATGACTTTTAATTGTCCTTCTGCTAATTCCATTCCAGTGGCAGTGGTAAATGCTTTTTCAAATGTGAGGTTTTCTTCGGTTAAAAGCCTCCTTTTGATATTTTCTGACTTAAGGCCACAAACTAGTCTGTCTCTGAGCGAATCGTTTAGAAATTCACCAAACTCACAGAATTTAGCAAGATTTTTAAGCCTGGCAACAAAACCTTTTATGTCTTCTTGCTGTTCTTGATGAGCACTGTGGAACTTATACCTTTCAGCTATAATCAGCCTTTTAGGACTATAATGTTTTTTTAACTCTGCTACTAATTCATCATATGACTTTTGACTAGGTAAGGTTGGTGCTAACAAATCCCTGAGAACTCCATAGGCTTCACCTCCTATTAATGTTAATAATAGTGCAACTTTTTTCTCTGCATTGGTGATTTCATTACAATTAAATAGTTGCTCCAACCTTTCTAGGTATGAAGATATTTCACCTTCCCTTGCATTGAACTGTTCTATATTGCCGATTAAGGACATTTCGGTTTCGACTAGACTTATACACTTTTATATATGTATATAGATTCGATCTCCGACTCGTCGCCAATTAATGTTGAATCCTTGACTAGGTTGGACTTTGAAATAAACGACTTGTACAGTTTTCACTTTATTATTTCTTTATCACCGACGTGACAACGTGTCATACAAAACGGAAGCCACAGCCAACTCATCGACACAATGTGACAAGTGTCCACGCCTGCTTTCTGACAAGTGACAAGGTGCGTTCAGAGAACAGGTGTGTTACAAATACACTGAATATCTAACATTTCCTCTCCTACTTTAAAGTTTACAAATTTAATCTTGTGGGAGGTTTTATAACTCTTCCTGATCGAGAAGTATTGGGAGCACTAGTAATAATAGCTTCTGTAGGTTTTTCTTCTTTATACTCTAATTGATTTTGTGGTGGTTTGGAAGTTTCTACAGGAAAAGGTACTTCCAAGACTTCCCGTTGACAGGGTGTATTTGAATTTTGACTGTGCCCTGCTATATTGTAAGGGCTAGCAAGATTTGATGTATTCGAAGGTGAATGTGCGAAACTAGTTTCATTGAAATTCTCATTTTGCGCAATTTCATGGGTCCTTCGAATATCATTTACATGAGTGAGTTTAATACTATCATCTATTTGCACTAGGTAAGTAGAGGGGCTCATGACCCTTACAATTTTCCCTTTTTGCCACAGTTTACTTTGTTTGTTTTTAACAAATACAAGATCATTGGTATTATAGATTTTGAGCTTTTGGATATCAGACTTAAACTCAGTTGGTTTGTTAAAACAAGGTTTTAGTAAATCAAATCTTGTTCGCGGGCGGGTTTTGAATAAACATTCTGCAGGTGATATCCCAGTAGCACGTGAAGGAGTAATTCTGTGTATAAATAGAAAGTCTTCAAGACGGTTTAATATAGAGTTTTTACTCAATTCTTTTCCTTTTTCATTAAAAAAAGCTTTTTCCAGTCCTTTTTTTACTGTTTGCACCGATCTCTCAGCGATGCCATTACTTTGTGGATGGTAGGGTGGAGCTTTGACTAATTTAATACTGTTGCATTGGCAGAATGCATTAAATTCTGATGAATTAAATGGTGGACCATTATCCGATACTATCTCCACTGGTAAACCAAACACTGAAAAAATCTGTTTTAGCTTTAAGATTGTTTCTTTGGCATTCGTGCCCTCATTCATTAGTTTGACTTCCAACCATTTTGACCTGTTGTCAACCAATATTAAAAATGTATGATTATATTTGTGGAAAAAGTCAATGTTTACTCGGTAAAAGTTATTAGGTGCACTTGGCCAGGGTAGCAACACACTATTATCTGAAAAGTTTTGGGTTGCTTGACATATATCGCAACAACTGATATATTTTTCAATAGCGTCATTTATTTTGGGCCACCAGCAATAGGATCTCATGAGCATCTTAGTCTTGACTATGCCAATATGTTGCTCATGAAAAAGATTTAGTACATCATTATGGAGTTGTTTGGGTATAACGACTTTGTTCCCTACTAACAAACATCCCTTTTCTACAGTTAATTCTAATTTTCTCTTAAAAAATGGTTTTAAACTATCATCTTCAAGAGAATTTGGCCAACCGCTAAGAGTTAAATCCATTGCCTTAGATAATACAACGTCTTTTCTTGTTTCTGCTGCAATAACATTTGAATTTAAAGGAATGTTATTACACAAATTAAATGAAAATAGAGAATCTGATATCTCAGTTCCACTCTTCATGGGTAACCTGGACAAACCATCTGCATTTGGAATTTGACTTCCCTTTTTATGAATAATATCATACTGGTACCCTGATAAGGTTATTGCCCATCTGGTGATTCTTGCAGCTGCCGTTACAGGAATATTTTTATTTTTTCCAAATATAAACTGTAATGGTTGATGATCACTAACAATTGTGAACTTACGTCCAAAAATATATTTGTGGAATTTTTTTACTCCAAACATAATTGCTAAACTTTCTTTTTCCAAGTTGGAGTATTTTTGCTCTGAGACCGATAATGTACTCGAAGCAAATAAAATAGGTTTATCGTCGCCATTTATTTTATGACTCAAAACAGCACCTACTCCATACCCGCTTGCATCACATGTCATAAAAATGGGTTTACTTGGGTCAAAATGCGTTAAGACATCATCTGACGTGATTAGTTTTTTGCTTTTTTGAAATGTTTCCTCACATACATCAGACCAAATAAAATTGGAATTGGTTTTACATAGATCATACAATGGCTTAAGTTTAGTAGATAGCATGTGCACAAATTTTCCATAGAAGTTAACTAAACCTAAATAGGATTTCAACTGTGTTATATTTTTAGGTGATGGTGCTCCTTTTATACATTCAATTTTTTCACCACTCGGGTGGATACCTACTGAATCTATGGTGTACCCTAAAAACTCAACTGACCGTTCAAAAAATTTGCATTTACTTTCATTGACTTTAACGTTAAATTTTCTCAAGCGACTTAAAACATTCTGTACGTTTTGGTAACACTCTTGTATAGTCTGGCCATGTACCAAAATGTCATCAAGGTAACATTTTGTTTTTGTCAGGCCTGACAAAATAGCATCCATGATACACTGAAATATTCCTGGTGCTGAACTTATTCCATATGTCAAGCAATTGTACCTATATAACCCAATATGGGTATTTATTGTGAAAAGATCCTTAGAGGGTTCACTTATTTGGAGTTGTTGATAAGCTCCTTTCAAGTCTAATACTGTAAAATACTTGCTACCACTAAGGCTAGCAAAAATATCAGAAGGCAATGGTAACACACAATGATCAGCATCTACTGCTTGGTTAACTGTCTTTTTAAAATCTACACATATGCGGATTTCACCTGAACTTTTCTTGGGGACTACAACTATAGGGCTTGCCCAATTACTATGTGATACTTTCACTAAAACCCCTGAGTTTACCATATCTTCAAGTTCTTTTTCTACTTTTGGTTTGAGGGCAAAAGGCATTTCATATGCCCTGTGAAATATAGGTTTAGCTCCCTCTTTCACTTTGAACTCTGCTTTAAAATGTTTGATAAATGAATTTTTCTTATACTCAAACAAGTCTGAGAAAATACACTGAATATCTAACACTGCAGATACCTCCCCAACAAAATTAAAATATCCTTATTCGAGATCTACCAACAGAGATATTGTTTACACTTTGCCACTTTCAATGTGTTGCGCTTTTGTGAACTGTATAATGAACATCACAAAAAAGTGTTATTCGAATACATGTTCATGGAATTTTTATGGCCAGCCTTCAATTGAAATTGAATTTGACTCGTATTTCTGAATGTTTTTTAAATTTGACTGCTCGAATGGATCAATACTCGTTTTTAATTTACTACGACGGATTTTCAACAATTTCTTCAACTTTTCATTCACGTTAACATACAGTGTCATCCCCAAAGTATGCATCATATGGGACACTTATTTATTAAGGGTTTTTCGACAAAAAGTTATTCCTGATAAAAGTTTGTGCATCCTCTAAAACTGAACATGCACCAACAAAATACAGTAAAGCACACGTAATATACGAGGAACTTTCAAATATTTTATTTTGAGACAAGAGTAAAGTACTTTTATTTTGAAAAATCTCAGGAAATGTTAATCAGAAAAGTTGTTCAGCATCACAAAATACATTCAGATTTGAAGTCATGGCCATCTAAGTGAAGTTTTATTTTTGTACCATTTTTTTTTAATGGGGACTACGAAGAAAAAATTTGCTAAAACGATAAATAGACAGCCTCCTGTATACGACGGTTTATTTTGAAAACCTGTAATATTACTAATTATACAACTATGCTGTTAACCACGGTCAATTTTTTTGAAGAGTGAAATAATTTTCAAAGTTTTTGGTGCTGTTATTTTTTTTTGTTAACACTGAAAAGTACTCAAAATTATACTGTATTGTAACAATAACTTAATATTCGATAATATCAAATCACAAATCATCAAAATAAAATAGGTTTTTCAGAACAAACTCATTGATTTTCTGGAGATTGTTTTGTCCAAAATAATTCTCCAGAATAATCTCCAGAAAATCAATTAGTTGTTCCAAAATATCTATTTCATTTTGATGTTTTGTGATTTGATATCATTAAATATTGAGTTCTTGTTACAATGCTGTATAATTTTGAGAAACTTTCGGTGTTGACAA
>WOGL01002090.1:0-10379 GCA_015342145.1 Leptinotarsa rubiginosa | reverse complement strand
TTTAGCATGTAATTAACTCACCCTACCTTAATCTGACGCGCTCGAGAATTTCCGATGATCAATTTTTTTTTACTAATCTGATCCTTTATCCTACACGGGCGGCCTTATATATGGGGCTCATATTTGGTGGAGGTACTCAACCGGGTACAAGGTATCCCCTGTATATTAATCTGCCGCGCTTCAGTAAATCCCGAAATCCCCGCTTGGGCTCCCCTATTATTATACACGTTAAGTTTCACCACGATCGGTTGAGCGATGTAGAAGTTATTCGCTTACCAACCAACCAACCAACAAACATCCATTTTTGTATATTAGGTTATATAACATTAGACACAGATTTCGTTAAAAAATTTATACAGCCTGTAGAAGGGAGCCCTTACCTTATGAGCATTTTTCTGAGATTTATTTATTTTAATGTTACAAATGGGTAGTGATTAAAGAGTGAATGTATAAGAGTATATAAGAAATATATATTATTATATATTACATATCATTACCCTAAGGTGGGTGTAAGTGGTTGTACCATTGTCTTTAGATAGACAATGGTTGTACCACAGAATAGTAAAATTCTGTGCTATTGTACATTTTGACTTCCATAACTGTGACTCTAGTTCGTTTTTTGAATACTATGTGAAATATGGATGTGTTTTATCTGGGAGGTTGGCTTGGTGCTTTCTATTAAATGAATAGCAAGCTATTTCAGGTATATACAGGTTGATCACTGTTAAAATGCCTAGGCGTTTGGAAAGTGGTTTGGACGGTTCAAGGTAATAAGAAGATGTCATACATCTAATTATCCGTTTTCGGGCATTCAATATATTATTCAGTGCAGATGAATAACCAGATACCATATCGCAGCAGTGGTTCAATTTCACTGTAATAGACAGATATTGAGTCATTTAAAAATTCTATATGAGTTTTGACCAATCTTATCTTTTTTCGTTGGTATTTTTCTAAATGAACTTGAAACATGAATTAATTGAAGGATAGGTAATGATACTAATACTTCGATAAAGTTAGGACAGCATTTTTGAGGTTGAGTGGAAGAACATTTCAGTTGAGGTCTTGTTTTCAAATGAAATGAACTCCACCCTTTTCTCCCGTTTATTAGCTCATGGTCACAAACATGAAGTGTACAATTTATGCGGGAAATAAAGGCGATTATTATTATTAATTTGTTACCGAATTAAATAAAGTTTATTACGAAAATATAATACCGTGTGGCAACTCTGCAAGACTGTTATTTGTCAATTGTCAAAGCTCTTTTTCGTTTACAAACAGTGAAATTGTCATATTGACAAAGGCTGTGTGACTGTTGGTTTCGTTTCTTACACAGTTCGGTTTCAAAAATGGACGTTGACGATGGCAAGTATAAGCAGATCTGTTCAAGAGGAAACATCACATATGAATCGTTTCAGGTTGTGAAGTAGCTAGAAGACTTGCAATGGCAGAGGCAGAATCAACTCTGGCACTTCAAAATTCATTAGTCTTGCGTCTTGCTGACATCACACTGGAAAATAAGAAAATATTTAACAATACCAATACTTCGTTAATACGCAGTATCTTGGCCAAACCTGTTGATGCTGCAGTAGGAAAGGTGACTGATAAGGAGCTAAGTTCGGTCTTAGATAAATTGGTATTAGACGAAAATGTCAAGAAGGACTCGTTCAGAGGAGTTTTGAACAGTAAGTCTACGAGAAACAGAAGTAGTGTTTGTTCGTAGCATGCAAGTGCTAGGTCAAGTGAAACAAAATCCTGAATCAACATATTATATAGCATTACTGTAAAGTCTTCTATATATATTTTGTATCTCTTTCAAAAAGAATACTGCATTCAGTGAAGTGATGATCTGATATATCTGGTGATAAAACAGAACATAAGATGTTTGTGATATATAGGTATTTATTCCTCCCTGCATACATACTTATTCTAGAAATCATAGTTGTCATTATCTATCATATTATCATGCCACGTTGCATTTTGTTGATGAATGCTCATTTCTAGTTCAATATATTTATAACGTTTTCAACCTCACATTGAGAAAGTGCTCCAGTTTAGTTCTATATGAATCATTTGTATCTTTAACTTCTCCATTTTACCATTTCAGAATCAATAACAAGGCGAGGTCACAAATGCAGAATGTGTCCCGAACGTTTCAAGTGCGTCACATCTTTAGCAAAGCACATGAAACTCCATGTTGCACATCACCATACTTGCCGTCTCTGCCTGGCAGTCTTTTCCACTAGGTTTGATTTATCGAAGCATCACCAAATTCACTTGGAAGAACGGACCCACCAGTGTAAAGTCTGCTGTAAATTTTTCGGTCATCATTCCTCCTTGATACCCCACAAGTATCTCCATAGAAGGGAAGTACCACACATTTGCAGAGTCTGTCAACGAACATTTCCCTCGGGTTCTGAATTGACGAAGCACTCTGTGTTTCACAGATCGACCAACAAGCACAGGTGCGATATTTGCTCAATATATTACCGTAATAAATACTACTTTATGATACACTCCGGGAATCCCATGGAAGACGAGCCTTTCTATTGTAAATTCTGCTATAAGACTACCGCTTCATGTGAATCTATGATCGCCCACGAGAGAAACCACATGATATTCAGACAATACAGTTGTCCATTCTGTTTGAGATTGTTTGGAGACCACAGTCTGTATGCGCAGCATTCCAAGATTCACGAAGGGGCAGTCCCTCAGTGCAAGTTTTGTTTCGAATGCTTTTCAGAACCTAAAACTTTACTGGATCACTATACGATTCATATGGGAGAAGAACCGTATCAGTGCGAATTGTGTTCCAAATATTTCCCTGACGGTATGCGTTTGATCTCGCACAAGGTAGGCAACAACGGAGCTTGCAAAGTGTGATCTACGATTGATATTCAAGTACAAATAAGCTATACTTTAGTGCAAATTTACAATCAAATGTGGTTTTTTACATGTTCAATGGTTTTTTAATTAAAGAACAACCTATATTTCTTATTGATTTTTTTTTTCAACTTATTCCACTGCTATGGTGTTCTGGATGGGCCATCTAGGAAGCATCACCAATCTTCTTAGTTCCGTCATCTGTATAAAGTGTAGCCATAATCAAAATATTCTGTAAGAAATCTAACTAAATGAACTTTATATGTTCTAGCCCTAGCCAGTCTCGAATATATCTAAAACAGTAGATTGAATGGACTGACGCCTATCAGAAAATAACTACTCCCCTGTCTAATACCACGAAGGGCGTTGGATTACATCCGGCAGGCGATAGTGCAGGAATATTCACAGAAAACTTCCTCCATATGGAATGCTTTCAGAATATTTCATTTCTCTTCCTAAGTTGGAGCGAAACAACAAAATGTCACTCCATCTAGTGGACGAGGTACTAACCAAATGTATATTCGAAATTTGCTCGATTCCTCTGGATAAGGAAGAAAAACTTTCTTATTAGTCAGTAGGCTATGCTTGCATAAATGATTCCCTATATAAACCATTATATTTTCTTGGGAATCAATAAATGTACTACTTTATCGAAGAATCTTTGACAGATGTCACAGGAAAGAAAGAAATTTATTCAATCATAGACCAACTGCATGGTATCGAAGATGTCATTTTATACTTATGAAGTGGACATAATCATCCTGTCCCCCGGCCTCCCACCGATGTGAACGAGAGCACTATTTATTTAAAAACACTCAAACGATATTTATTAACGTTTCAATTTTTAAGACAAAACGGAGCCCCACAATAGCACATGGCATCCGCGTACCTTCTTTGAGGACGGACGTTTACACGGGCATCACGGAACTCCCGAGTTTAAAGTCGTAATTGTCAAGAAACGAATAATAATATCTGGCCCTTTTGTGCTTCAAGATTGTCGTCAACCACAAACATTCTTGGTTTCTGTTCTGTGCTCTTTTGTAAGAGATTCTGTAGTTCTGTGGTCAAAGAACACAGAATTGTGCTATGTGACGTATTTATGCTCATTTATTAGTTTGCGTGATATTTGGAATTATATTTTGCTTATGGAAAAGTCAATATTAATTTTTTATTTCGCATATTACGGATGATAAATGAAACTCATGTTCCAGTGATCCAGATGATGAGTAATTTCTTTAATTTAGAGATTTCTATACATCCCAGAAAGTTAAGTTTCAAACCTGTTTTTCTGGAAATTGAGAGTTGATTTCGTGACTAAATAAATATTCCTCTATGAGGAGTTGAAAGGTGTTCCTGTTTTTCTATTCGTGCTTCAAACGTTCTTCCAATTTTATCTATGTAAAACATCGGACATGATCCATGTGACAATTTATCTATCAGATACCAAACGCTTTTCTTTGTTATTTTCAATACGCATTTCTGAGTCATTAGTAGTTTTATGAGTCTTGTTTACACCTTCATTTTGTAAGAACTTGATTCCCTTATTTCGTTTTATTAGAATATTTTAAAATATGGTATATTTCAGAATATGCCATGAAAGTTTTGTTACTTATACAATATGATAAAATCAAGAACAGTTCCAACCATTTCAGACTACCGAAATATTTGAAGCAAACTTGTAATACATAAAAAAAAGCTGGAAAATAATTTCAAACCTAACTTCCTCTGTCCTCTCACTTGTAATTGAAAATTTTCTTGAAATGTTTTTAAAAAACGTTGTAAGTAAACTTGTTCTGCAAGAACAAAAACATTGAATCAACGGTTTTTTTTATTAATTAATAAAAAAATTTCATTTAATTCAGCTGAGAGTCCCCAATGAAATTGTTATTCGTGAGTGCTTATTCACTAGTTTTTGGAGACTGGACCAGTTGACCACTTTCAGTTACAGTAAATACAACAGGACGTAATTTGGATGGTGATACAATTTTGTACAGACTCGGCATCTCTAGTGTCTTCCCTTCATGGATTTTCTCGTGACGAGAGAGCCCATTTTGAGAAATGAAAGGTTTAGAACAGAATTTACACTGATACGGCCTCTCACCAGTATGGATTCTGGAATGATGTACCAATGAAGGATAGCGGGCATACGCATTTGGACAGACTTCACATTTGAAAGGTTTTTCTCCTGTATGAATCCTGGAGTGCACCATAAGGTACGATTTGTCGGAATAGGATTTTGAACACACCACACACTTATGCTGCTTTTCTTTTTCGTGCACCGTGATGTGCCTTATGTAGGAAGAATTGTCAGAGAAAGATTTCGCACAGACTTTGCACTTGTACGGCTTTTCTCCTGTATGAATTCTGGAATGTACCACCAACGCGGATCTACAGGCAAAAGGTCTTGAGCAAACTTGACATTCGAACGGTTTTTCCCCTGTGTGGGTCCTAGAATGCACCACCAACGAAGTTCTGGACGTATAGGCATTCGGACAGACTTTGCACTTGTACGGTTTTTCACCTGAGTGAATTCTGAAGTGGACCGCCAACGACGATTTGGACGGAAAAGACTTCAAGCAGACTTGGCACTCATGAGGTTTCTTCTTAATATAGGCTTTCTTGTGCCTTTTCAAACCGTGAATCACTTTATCTGCAAAAGAACGAGAAAGATACACTCAAAATATTTACTACCGATACGTAAAACATTTGTTATATATTTAAATGAAACCAGAAGGCTCTAGGCTGTTTCAATATGACTTATCCCAACGAAAATTCTTCGTCAAAAGCAAGAAAAGTTGATCAAGAATGCAGAAGATATGTTCATTTCTCTAGCGCTTAGCTCATGCGAAGTTACTAAATCAACGTTTGTGAAATACAGTTCAGTAGTGATAGAAATAATATTGTTTATTGTCATGAGATCCAAGTGGATGTATAAATAAATTTAAAAACATTTAGAAAAACTTGCTTGGTAGCCATGGGCGTAACACTGGTACTTTATCTATTTCGGCATCTTCAATTTGGCTATAGGTAGATATAATAAGTATAAGATATATAATAAGTATAAGATAATATAAGTTTTTTCAGAATATTAACAACACAATCTTAATTTGTAAATATTTATTCAAACTAAATTAACATACCATGTATTATGATGCTACGGAAATTTTTATCAACATCTAAATAACGTTCAATACATCATTTTAAAGTTTATTGTATCTATATTGTATGTGGGTTGGATACCATGTAAGCCCTCTAATAAAGAATGCAAGAGAATTAGAAACTTTTTGTTTTGTCGGCTTCACACTTAATAATGGATTTTCTCGTGCTTTTTCAACGCGCGCCTAGAAATAAACGATGTTGAGCAGAATTTACATTGAAAAGGCTTTTCTCCTGTATGCGTTAGCTGGTGCCTATTCAGTTGGGTTCTACTAATGAACGATTTCAAGCAGACTTCACATTGGAAAGGCTTTTCTCCTGTATGAGTTCTAGAGTGTAAAATCAAACTCGTATTTTGAGAAAAACATTTAGAACAAACTTGGCATTTATACGGTTTTTCCCCAGTATGCACCCTTCGATGTTTGCGAAGACAATCAGGCCTGGAGAAAGATTTGGAACACATGTCACATTGAAGCAGATTATTTTTCGTGTGAAATTTTTTGTGTGAACGTAAACCAGAAGCGGACATGAAAGATTTTGAACAAAATTCGCATTTGTACGGCTTTTCGCCTGTACGAGTTCTATAATGCATTATCAAATCACTTCTGGTGGAGAATGATCCTGAACAGATTTCACAATTGGAAGGTTTTTCTCCTGTTCTCAAACAAACTTTGCACTTCTTGTGTCTTCGGAGTGTTTCACCATCTGAAAAAGAATGATGCGAGTAAGTTGAGATGTTTACAAGTGAAATATAATGAGAATCCATCAAAGATGAGAACTCGCCAATTGAATGAGGACATTAATTGATGACCAGTATGATTTCCGTCAGCAAAAACCAAGCAGACATTCTTTAGTTTAGGTCAGATATTTGCGGTTACACATAATACTACTGTGATTGATTTATTGATGAACTGAAAAATGGTGATAGGGGAGCGATATAACTTCATTTCATTTCATGGCTCGATTCTACTTTGGCTTCAAAAAAACTTTTTTTCCAACCAATCCTAAGGAATGTAATAAAAACCCTCTAGCAAAAGAAACAGTGAAAATTACATCCAAAACAAAACAAATCCTTTTGATGCTGACTAGACTTACTTATTAGAAGACATTGCGACAGAAACCAGACATGATGTAATGGCCTATTCTTAATGGTGACTTAACCCATAACTTCTTATACAGTTTGAGATTTTCACTCTTCATAGTGTATAACTGATAGCTGTCTATACGCGGAAGAATTCAAAAACATATTATGGGGTGTCTTGAATGCAGTAGAATCACTTTTGGTGACACTACTTGCAGTTTGTGAAATTATTTTCTCATGAATGAATTATATGCAAATTCGCATGAACTGTTATCTAGGAAAACTCAACGAAGCGCGGGCAACAGATAATAAATAAATAGAAAGCTCACTCAAATGGCATTTGATTCATACTATAAATCACGAACCCTATACTTCAATCACACTTTCTAATTGTCGCACTTACTCCCCATTTTGAGTTCCGCGCCTGATTCCCAATATATCAGCATGCTCTTGTTCTAAGAATTTTTCTAATACGACGACATTCCATCGGACGTCCTTTCACTTTCGCGCTCAGCGTGCTGCAAGTTACGTTGGTGCCAGTGGCGGTTCATTCGGATGTTTGCCATGGGCGAAACACTATAATTTGGAAGTGGTTTAAGTATTTTCACGCAGTTTTCAAGTTCAAGTAATTCATTTATTTCGTAATAACATCACAATATTCAATATCAATTATAGGCAATTGTCCTTTGAAAACTAAATTAAATATAATATGGTTTATTACATGTTTCAGTATATAATTGTAAAAAATCGTGACTGTATTATACATATACTATATATGTGGTTGGATACCACTTAAGACAGTGATTGAAGATGAAACAGAATTAGAAACTATTTTCTCAGTTCTGGAATTATGTCCGATCATGTTTTCTCTTGTGCCTGTTCAACGTGCTCCTAGAAACAAATGATTTCGAGCAGAGTTTACATTGAAAAGGTTTTTCTCCTGTGTGGATTCGCTGGTGACTAACCAAATAGGTTTTAGCAAAGAACGATTTCGAGCAGACTGGACACTGAAAAGGTTTTTCTCCTGTATGAATTCTAGAATGCACCACCAAACTTTCATTTCGTGAAAAATATTTCGAACAAACTTGGCATTTAAACGGTTTTTCTCCCGTATGAACTCTCTGGTGTACGCGAAGGCCACCATGCCCATAGAAAGATTTGGAACACAACTCACATTGGAACGGTTTTTCTTTTGTGTGGATTTTGGAGTGTAAATACAAACTCGAAGAGTAGGAAAAAGATTTCGAACAAAATTCGCATTTATGCGGTTTTTCTCCTGTATGTGTTCTGTAGTGCGATATCAAACCATTCTTGGTACAAAATGATTTTGAACAAGTTTCACATTTATATGGTTTTTCTTCTGTATGACATCGTAAATGAATTGTCAAATGTTGGTTACGGGTAAAAGACTTCGAACAAATATTACATTCGTACGGTCTTTCTCCGGTGTGTATCCTGGAGTGTCTCTTTAATGCATATGAGTCGAGAAAAGATTTCAAACAGACTCTACACTGAAATTGTTTCTCGCTTGTATGGTTTTTTACATGCCGTCGGAACGTTTTTATCTCAACGAAAGACTTCGGGCAGTAATTGCAATGAAACTGTGTATTTCCTTCGTGATGTCGCCTTGTTCCACCATCTGAAAAAGAATGATGAGAGTAAACTTGAAAAGTTCATGAATGAAGTAAAATTAAATTCTATTGAAGATATCATTAAATGAGTGAGGACAGTAAATGATGACTAATGGAGGTTTACATCGCCAAAGACCAAGCAGAGATCTGCTTCAGACATGTCAGATCAGACATGTAGGCACTGTTACACATAGCAAGCATGTGTGTTATCCCCACCATCAGTAATTTTTAATATTAAACAAGACAATTGCAATGCAATTATTATTGCAAAAGTGGAATTTAACTTTCTCCAGAAAAAACAAAACAGATACACATGCTGTGAAAAGCATGTTATAAACGAAGCCTGTAATTATCTAAAAACAGAACATCTACACTGGTCTTGAATATACATATACAAAATAATTTGAGAAGTTGTTAACACATGAAGCATGAATGTGAGAGCTTTTTAAGATATGTTCCAGTTAAATCATTAACAATTTTAAGCACGAATATCATTGCTTAAAAGTATCTGGGATACCAAAAGCCAATTTGAAGTGAAAGTAAGTTCAGTCTCCCACTTTGGGTACTTCTCCTCTGCAAGCATGGGCGTCTTGATACAAATCACTGTTATTATAATGCAAGAAATATTGGAAATATTGGATGGACCGTTGGTCCAAAAAGTATTTTAGAGGTATTTTATTTTGGATCCCTGTAATCGTTTGTTTTTGATTTTTTAATCTGAATTTATTTATTGTTTTTTTGCGGTTTTATATTATTTTATAAAGCAATTAACACGTACATCACTTTTTTCATTTATTTACATCAGGGTGAAATTACAACACAATGCAAAACTTAAGGGATCCTTTCGCTGCCAAGTACATTTTGGTTTTTAGTAGGTCACCGGGATGTAACAATAAGTAGAAAAAACTTATTCGTCAATATTTATTCATAAAAATCAACATATGGTTTACATAATTTAACTACAGATACACTGTGTAAGTGGTCTGGTTACCACGTAAGATACTAACACTATTGGATTCATGACCGATTATGAACTTTCTTGTGCCTACTCAAAGTGGTTCGGGCAATAAACGATTTCGAGCAGAGTTTATATTGAAAAGGTTTTTCTCCTGTATGGATTCGCTGGTGATCATCCAAATAGGTTCTACAAATGAACGATTTCGAGTAGACATCACAGTGGAAAAGTCTTTCTCCAGTATGGATTCTGGAGTGAATCACCAGACTCGTATTTTTAGAAAAACATTTTGAACAAACTTGGCATTTATACGGTTTTTCTCCCGTATGAACTCTCTGGTGTACGCGAAGGCCACCATGCCCAGAGAAAGTTTTGGAACAAAACTCACATTGAAACGTTTTTTCCTTTGTATGGATTTTGTAGTGTAAATTCAAACTAGAAGAGTAGGAAAATGATTTTAAACAAAATCTGCATTTATGCGGTTTTTCTCCTGTATGTGTTCTGCAATGCGATTTCAAACCATTCCTGGTACGAAATGATTTCAAACATGTTTCACATATATATGGTTTTTCTTCTGTATGACATCGTAAATGAATTGTCAAATGATATTTACGGGTAAAAGACTTCGAACAAATATTGCATTCATACGGTTTTTCCCCGGTGTGTATCCTGG
>WOGL01002089.1:0-10379 GCA_015342145.1 Leptinotarsa rubiginosa | reverse complement strand
ATTGAAGTATTTAATAATGAGGTTACTTTCTCCGTTATTTTTTCTTTCATTCAATTGCTGGCGTAGCTCTCTGTAGTGTTGAATTTGACGAGGTGACACCGTTAGTCGACTTCTTTTGGCAGACACCATGCCAATTCTCAAGATCTACCAGTCCGAATTTTGTTCTCTCTAATCGTGACTCCGGCCGTGAAAGCCTATGTTTTACTACAATATGAGATAATATAGCAAATTATTGTTACTTTGAACTTTGCTGACCACTGAGCTGTCTTGATCTTTCTCTTCAAATAAAAAAAATTCGGGTCCGCTGTGAGGACCTCAGGTTACTAATGAATAAAGGTCGACGAGATGCAGATGAGAAGCTTTACCCATTTTTTAACATTTAAAACCTTACAGCCACTTTTTAAAAACAGATTTCGCCTAGGCACAAGAAAATTGATTTATTAAAAAGGTAATAAAAATGACAACACACCTATAGCAACAAACAGACTGAATCAATCTATCCTCTATACAAATTTTACAAAAAATCTAAATAAATAAAAAACAGGATACAATCATTAGTATTTTATTGAATAAATCATAACATATGTATATAACTTATTTACAAATGGACTATACTAAAAAATTTGTAGGTCTACATCAAATAATAAAAACACCTCAAATAATTATTTTCTCAATGAATTTGTTATGAACGCCCAAATTAAAAACGAAATTGTACATCAACTAAATCCGATATGTTTGTTATTTATATGAGTTCATGCATCAAGATCTACAATAAAAAAACGGCATAAAACATAAATAACAAATATTCAACAAAATAGAACACTTGACTTCCTCTCCACGTAAGTGTTATCACAATGCTCAAACCATTGGGAGTACAAGAGGCTATTTCGGATAATGTACTTACAACCATATCTAAAAACTAAAAATGCTACAGGAGTATCTCGATCGAAAACAATTCGCCTGAAAGAATAATTTTTTCGACATTCGCCAGAACTACGAACAAGATCGATTGTAGAATTTTTTCGAATATAAAAAATTATTATAAAAATAAAATAGACCTTTTCCTTCTTCAACAATCCTTCTCCCCCAAATGAAGTACATGAGTTGTCACAATATTTTTCCCTCAGTCATAGATAGTTGGAGACTCTACTACAACTGATAAAATCACAATTGCAAGCCTGTATCAAACATTCTTAAACCTTTATTTTTTGAGTGCAACTCCACTATATTATTGAATCTTCAGAAAACAACCATTTAGATAACACAATTTCAGAGATGGACCTTTCAGGAGTACTACTGGAAACCTCTTGTTCCGAATTTGGGTTTAGGAATTTTTTTTTTCATTTCTCAAAATAGAATTATTTTTCAGTTGTTGAAAATACAAGACAAATCACCTCATCAACCCTACCTAGATGAAGGATTCAAACAATATTTTACTTTGTTTATTTTTCATTACAATAATGAATACACACTTACACAATTGTATTTTTTCTTTACTATAACAGTTGACTACTTTTGGTATCAACTATTTTCAATCTTCTGATAAAGTCTTACCAATAATCTTTACAAACTACACTAGCTTTATATTTTTTGTAAGAGATATGTACTACTTTCAAGTAGTAAAATCTTTCTCGGGCTCCTTTGCACTTCCTACTTTAATTAATTGATATGTCAGTGTTTGTCAATATTTTTCTTAATTTAATTGTCTTTTAGCTTTTGTCTCTATAACTGTTATTGGCTCCTTTGTCTCTCCTACATTCCTCTACCACCTTGAATAATTACCCACTTTTTGTACTGACTTGTCTTCTAGTTTTCGTCTTTTTCTCTATTACTGTTATTGACTCTTTTATTATTTCCTCTTTCCTTTGAGCATGTGTTTTCTCCTACATACCTCTACCAGCTTCAATAAATGAACCTCTTTAATCATGAAATTCAAAATATCCCTAAATATAATAGTTAACATTTAATGTGGTTAAAAATAAAAAGAATTTTCTGTTTCTCTTGTACACATGCAAATGTAATACAAGTTTAATGACAACTTGTTTCTAATTACCAAGATTGGAGCAGCTTACCTTCGACATTACACTTAAAAAAAATTCTTAAAATTTTTTTGAATTCTCAATTTGAATGTTTCTATAAAAATTAAATCAGATTTCTCCAAAATGTTTCCAAGCACTTTGAAAATTAATAGTATATTGTTAGCTAACATAGTACAGTGAAATGAAAAATTAACTGAGAGGTACTAGAATCTTCCTGATCAGGATTTTGAATTATGTAACTTAACAGAAACTTTCGCTTTCTGTTGCAAAGAGAGGCTGATATAACTTAACAACTCTGTTCGATGAGGGAGTGGAGATTCCATTTTGTGCATACTAAATGTATTATTTACGAGATTTAATCATTTGAAGATGTGAAAGTTCTCCTATTTACTGCGCTTAGAGGCCGAGGTGGACCGAATATCCATGCAGATGACTTGTTCATGTCAGGGATGATTGCGTAGGGACATGTACATTTTATATAAAACGAGGATTAGGAAGAGTCAAAACCCTATGTCTTTCACTATAAAACGATTGACGTTGTTGCCCAGGTAGAGTCAGTGAGCTAATCATCCGTGACTAAGACATAGCCTATATCTATTACTTTCAGAATAACTAAACTTTCGACTGATGTTTTTCAAACAATTTAGAGGTGAAGCAATTGATATTCTTTATGACGGATTTATATTACAGCTTGTGATTCGATTCCCTGAATATAATAAACATTCTATTGCGGTGCATAACAAAATGAACTTATTACAAACCCAAAAAAAGGAATGAAACGAATACTTTCGAAACTCAAAGTCTCCAGAAATCAGATAAACTGATTTTCCCTAGAAAGGCCATCCACTTGAACATATGCTATGCTTTAAAAAGTGACAAGAACTTCCAAAATACTAACTGCTAACCTAAAAGATATGCTCACTGGCAAGTGAGGCAAAATTTCCTCATTTTCTTCGGAGACAGATATATAAAATAGTGAAATAGTTTTGCCATTAAATTTTTATCAACAATCTTTGTAATTTTTTTGGCCATAAATTACAAATTTATTTTAACAAGTTATAATTTTGTAAAACTGATTTGAGTTAATACTACTACAAACTTCGAAATAATTTGAAAAATTTTATAGAATACCCCAAATTTTCATCAGAATAATGTTCTTAGGGCGGTACACAACTTATACCTGGCATAAATTACCACATGTGATTAGAAATGTTACTGCATTTGAATAAAGTTTAGATAGGTTATCGACACTTGTCAATAACATGACTCATTGAAAAATGGTGCCCATATACTTCAAAAAACAAAAATATGTTACAAAACCACTATTCTGCATACGTTATACGAGTTTTATGTTTGTTTGCTTCACCCTGTATATCTTGAAACTCATTCAGCAGTACCGGGACCTGACAAAAACGCTCCTTTTTATATATAAGCCAAAAAGATTCATTAACTAAATTCGCCCATTTGAAATATTATTAGAAATATATTTGTATCCATCAAAGCAAAACTTTAACATGTAAGTATTGAAAGTGCTATTGGTTTCCGAGGCAAATAATATCCAAGTGATAGTATTCCCTGTGCCTGCGTTTTTGTATGTAGGTAAGGATATGAAGAAATGTACCTAATGTAGACTATAATCAAATAGGTTTTTAGTAGTAGTGTGTTATTACGTAGCTGCATATACAGTGTCCTGTCGTCATATACCCGTTAGGAAAATAAATTTATTTCACTAAATCCACTTCATTTTGATACCAGAGAACAACTCCATCAAATAATTTCTTTTGGTTTTCTCTTCATCGGGTTCTATCATCTGAGTTTTGACTCTGTCCAAATTCATCATACATGTGCCATCTCTTGTCAAAATATGCTCTGCTAATTCATATCATCATCATATGATGATGATATGAATTAGCAGATATCATCAATACAAATGGTGAATTGGTATCATGCCAAATTTTCATAAGAATCCAATGAAACGAGAAGAAAACTGAACGAAACTGCTGGTGTATAATCTTGAAGGGAAATAATAACAACATGGCGTCATCAACTTCGATCAAACATATGACTACCTCTCTTGAGCAAGAAAGCCAAGGAAAATTTTAAACCAAGTAAAATTCTCAACATCCAGTCTACTGTGTATGCAAAAAAATGTCACTCAAGACTTTGAATTGACATTTATAGAATTGTGTGCAATTTTTAGGTGTTTTATAAAAAGATTCGAGAATTTAGAACTCAAATATTTTTGCTTTTTGAACTCGGATAAATCCCTATCTAAATTTTATCCAAACGCAATATTTAGTAATTTGATTTACTTCCAGGAATGTACTCAAAACTTTAGAAAATTCATAGTTTAAAAAGAAAATAGATTGCTTTACTCACAAAACAAAATCCTCCAAAAAAATTCTCTAATCAACAGTCCAGTCAAATCAGCATTTGCGGCTCCTGATTTATTGTCTCTCTAAGAAAAATATACTTTTTAACTGCCAAACAAATCGCCATCCTCTTGCCAAAAACCATACCGTCCCACCCACGAGTACAAACAATTAAAATTCACAAAATGGAGTAAGTACTTGTTCCTCTTGTAAGAAACGGACCTCTAACAACTGTCGATTGTTGGTTGGCACGGTTCGAAACAGTTGTACGGCACTCAGTGCATCTGAAGGGATGGATAAATATCGAAGAGAGGTCACTATTCGAGCACCTCCTCGACAGAAGCGAAGGCACACGAGCTGACTTCAGCTAACGACATAAACCTCACTAATTCATGGGCATGGACCATCGCCACTTCTAGCGGAGGCTTCCGTGGTTTATTACTTAATTCTGAGAAGGAAATAATTCATTAGTTACTATTGATTTGAATGCAGAACAATATGAATAAAACAAAAAAGAGATGGCAAAATTTATTGAAAATATAGTAGAAGAAGAAGAAGAACTTTATTTATTTAGTAGGACATGTCCTAATATAAAAATAAAAAATAGCTATACAAACATGTTTCTAGACCAGGGGTTCTCAACCTTTTAGTAACCACGTACCACTTGAAATTTTCAGATATTTTGACGTACCACCTTATATTTATATATATTTTTATTTTTATAAATAATTATATATAATTTACATTTGGTCATGTTTAGGAAAATAAAAATGCATTCTACAACTGTATGTATGTACATAGAATTTACTTAGATACAAAATGAAATGTTTCGTACATTAAAAACAATCTTAAATTAGTTCATTGAACACAGTCATTTAAATTTAAACAGATCCTAATGAGCTCCCTGTTGTTTGTCCTTGACCAAATTTTCTATATCTGGGTCAATTGAACTCAACTTGATTCGTAAGTCCTCTTCAACACTAATGCGGTTTCTGTATTTATTTTTGATGTATAGCAGTTCTGAAAAGCCTGATTCACATAAGTACGAGGTTACAAATGGAAGTAAAAAGATTATTGCTTGCTTGAACACTGATGGATATTCAGTTTTTGTCCCCATCCAAAAGTCTATTAAAGATTTTTCTTTAAACGCATCTTTCATTGAGCTGTCACTTGTAAGGTCGATGAAACATTCTTTTGAGTGACTAGGAAATTTCTCTGAAAATGGATTTCTAATCCACTCATATTTAGAAAAATCTTGATTAAAATATTTATCAAAACTCGTTTGAAGGGCTTCCATATGACTAGTGATATCATCAGTCACTTCTGGCTTCAGAGAAATATCATTTTCTTCCAAAAATTCAGCAAGAATAGGGAATGCAGAGAAATCCTTGTCCTGTGCTTGAGAGCGAAACAGAACCAACTTTTTCTTGAAGGATGATATTTTATCGTTGGTAGTGAACACTGTTGTACTCGGCCCTTGAAGTCCCATGTTCAAGATATTAAGCCTATCAAAAATATCAGCCAAATACGCCAATCGTGATAGCCATTCTTCATCATTGAACAAGTGTTTCATGTCATGATTTTGTTCACTTAAAAACCCAAAGACTTCTGACCTCAGTTCAAGTAGACGAGTTAGGATCTTGCCTCGTGACAACCATCTAACCTCGGTATGTAGGAGGAGAGTTTGATATTTTGCACCCATATCTTCACACATCAAAGAGAAAAGCCGTGAATTAAGAGCCCTGGCCTTAATAAAATTAATGACCTTCACGCTATCCGTTAAAACAGACTTAAGGTTGGCAGGCATACCCTTGGAAGCCAAAGCTTCTCGGTGAATAACGCAGTGAGTACTTTGGCATTCTGGAGCAACTTTTTTTATTCTTGCTCCTAATCCACTCAAATGACCCGACATAGCTTTTGCTCCGTCCGTGCACAAACCAACACATTTAAACCATGATATTCCTGCTTTCATAATGTACTCATTTATGACATTAAATATGTCCTCAGCTTTAGTGTTTGATTCAAGAGGTTTGCAAAATAAAAATTCTTCCTTTACTTCACTTTGATAATCAAAACGTATGAATACGAGAAGCTGCGCCATATTTTTTATGTCTGTGCTTTCGTCTACTTGCAGTGCAAAATAATTACATTCGCGCAGTTGAAGTAAAAGCTGTTCTTCAATACTCGAAGACATCTCAACAATTCGCCTCTTTACTGTGTCATTGGACAGCGGAATTTTCTCGATTTCCTTTGCTGCCTTTTCGCCTAATACTGCCTCGACCATATCCTTAGCGACCGGAAGTAAAAGTGTTTCGCCAATTGTATGAGGCTTCCCTTCTTTAGCTATTCTATAACTGGCAAGGTACGATGCTTTGACCAGTTTTTTGTCTGTATTTACAAATTTTGCCATGCAACGATTTTCTCTGTTAGACAATTCAGATTTTCTTTGAAAAAATTCAATAGGTTTGTCAACCAAATCGGGATGCTTACTAGTCTGGTGCCGCTTTAGTAAGGAAGGCTTCATGCTCTGATTTGAAAGTGTTTCTGAACATACAACACATTGTGGAATAGGATTATCGTTATTTTCTGTGCCAGGTTTTACTATAAAACCTAACTGTAAATACGCTGCATCGTACTTACGATTTGGCTGAGGTTTAATCTTCTTTTGACTGTCCTTAGAGGTGGAGGGGTTAGTCAAATATCGCTTCATTATGTCCATTAAAAACTAATGCTGAATTACTACTAAAAACTAAAACTAAACTTCACTTCATGGAACACAATCGAAAAACAGCTAACATTGGCATCAGAATGAAACTACTGGGTGAGAAAGTAACACAAGAGAACGTGACACCAGCTCATGCCACCGTCAAAACAAAACTGACGGGGTGGGAATGGTGGGATGGTCGTGATCGTGATCAGTGGCGGAGGGTGAGGAGTGGGAGAAGGAATTGAGTCACTCGGGTTGTTTGTGTAGCGCCAAGGTCAGCGTCAAACTGCCACTATTCTATGTAAAACACAGGTGGAGGAATTGTATTCTTAACGCAGAAATGTTGCATCGTAACTGTAAATTTAATGTTATTCACATTCAACAGTCAACAGTTTTTATTGTGATTATTAATATATGACTGCGTACCACCCGAAATGTCCCCGCGTACCACCGGTGGTACGCGTACCACCGGTTGAGAAACCCTGGTTTAGAACATAGAAGAAAGGTTGGAGATTTGTCTCTCTTGCATAGATAGTTTCACGGGAAGTGTTCATGTGACTTGGCACATTTGATTCCACCAAGAGCGGTACATATCAGTAATACGCGACGGACTGTGGCTGCTTCGTTTTGAGGTTCAACTTAGTAGATATCGAACTTCACTGTTTAGGAACTCTTTCAATTGGAGAACTGCGTTTATGTGGAATAAACTTCCTGAGAACGTTTTTCCAAATGGGTTCAATCCCCAGCGATTCAAATTCAACGAAAATCGCTACTTTCGCACAGGCACCGCTCTTAGAACATCCTAGGATATTCCTGTAGTGCATGTGTTTTGTCCTTGAAGAAAGGGCATGTGGCCTGACCAGCGAAACTTTAGGGATAATGATAATGTGGTTAGGGCACATGATTCTTGGACTCAATGTTCAATGTTTGATTCCTTGGGCGTTGAAAGTAAGATCGACCATACAAGACTTAAAATGACCGTTTTGTTTTGCAAAATATACAAACAACTTTCAAATAGGAACTTTGACTTTTGGAAGATATGTCCAGCAGAATGATACAAGGGATCATAACAAATTGTTACAGTATATTGTATTGAAAATTTTGAATAAAAGGTATGAAGGAATGGTATCTTCTCCCAATTTGAAGACTGCTAAAATTAGTTTGTTGAGTAACTCTAGTAAAGTGTACCTACATCAGAGTGAGTTCTTTCAAGCTTCGGTGATGAAAATTCGAGAAAAATCGTCTGAAAGAACTCCACCTGATCAACAAGAGTATAATAGTGTGAATAAGCTGCAAACTTTTCCTTTATTGCAAACGTTTCCTAATAATTTTTGAAAACATATTCATATAAATTGACAAGTATAAAACAATTCAAATTATCAGTGAACCCCTTTTTTTCATTGATACAGAGCAGAACACAGAGTTCTGATACATGTCTACTATAAAACTCTACATATATATGATTCAGTGTCATCTGAAAAGGATGAGGAAAATTCAAAAGAAATTTGAAGAGGTGATGGCTATAATGCTGAAAATTATTTAGTGCCACCAGGATTTAGCCAAAACCTTGGTAGATAATAACATTATCTTAAGGTGGGTTAAAGGGCACGACAGGAATAAAAGTAATCGCATTGCCGACTCTTTAGCCAAGGAAGCGGCTGGGCTCAGAATTTTAGGACCAATGACACATCCGCCTGATGACTTCGACAATTGCGGAACTAGCCAAATGTTACACCCATGCTCAATCCCTGAAGCGATGTGATGGAATCGAAGGATGCAATCTTGCCAGGATCACCCTGGGCGACCCTGGCGAAGAAATATCTGGCGATGACCAGGAAAAATCTACGCTTAAGTAGGATTTCCGACTGGCCAGTGTCAACTAAGGAAACACTGTTAAATGCAGAATTGCACTCCAACAAACACCTCCATAATATGGGGCTAGTTTGCACACCTCTATGCAGGATATGTGAACAGGAAGATGAGACTCTCAGGCATGTCCTATGCAAGTGTCCGGAGTTATCGTCAATAAGAGAGTTCGGCGAGTCTTGGCGTACACCTGCCGATATGAAGGAGATGTCACCCAGTGACCTGTCCACCTTCCTGGAAAGACGGTGACCTAAGAGGACAACTCCTCGGGAGGATGTACAGTGGGTCACATTAGGCCTAAGTGCTGTGGGCCTACATTCACCCTCCCAACTCTACAGATACAGATAGTGCCTTATCTACTGAGCCAAAAGATGAGAAAAGCCACCGAAAACTGAAAATTTCATTTGGTGGAGCAGGCCCAAGTTCATACTCTGCTGTTTTACCATTGTCCAAAGAGGGCCCAATACCCTCCGAATGATAATTCAAACAACAGTGACCTGTAAGTATGTCTGATTGACAACGAAAATCATTCCTGATGTAGCATAACAATTTTCTGATAATAAACTTCTGAAGAAGAATGAATACCTTAGTATTGGTCAAGAACTGGTACAGAGACTGGTAAGGTTTGGAGCGATGACAATGACGAGCTTTGTTCTGTCAAAATCGCTTGCAGCGTCCACTTGTGAGAGAGCAGCTTCATTAATCTTGCAGACAACTGTGACTAGAAATCTAGACCAATTGATTTTTGCATCTTCCTATTGAGAAGAGGCCTCCGGAGCAGCTTCGTTGTCTGAGGATGTTTTAAGAGATTTATGTGCGGGTTGGTTTCCGCTCAATGACAGATTGAACTAGTCTAGTTCTAAACTCGAGACAGAAGTTGACAGATTGGACTTCGCTGAAACGTTGTGGAAATAACCCTTATGAGGACCAAAAACACAGAACATGGAGCGAAGCCTGGAGTCCTCCCCAGTCGTAATATGGACTTATAAGGCAAGCCATGTTTGACTTTTGAAGACATTAGGTTAGAAATTATTTCCATGTAGCAATAGGGAAAGAAATGGAATTCCAAAGATATTTGGAATAGCAGTGAGGATCTGTGAGTGAGAAGGGACGTTTAAATGAGAACAATGTAACTGAAACTTCGATGAAACTTCTATAAAAGCTCTGTAACTATCAATATATCCAATGACTCTAGCTACCTTCGTAGATCCTACACTCATTGTCGCAACTCAATAATCGCTTGGCTTGTTAACGAGAGGATTTTATTCGCTGTTTCACCCATTCATCCAAATAATGGGAGAACTCATTTAAAAACTCCAATAAATATTTATTGTGACGAAACGGGGAAATACTTCAGGAATAAACTTACACTAAAATGTTAATCAAAAATACAAT
>WOGL01002088.1:0-10382 GCA_015342145.1 Leptinotarsa rubiginosa | reverse complement strand
TAGCACGGTCACTGTCAACTACAGCAAGGACTACAGTTCGAACATTTAAAATGACGTCATGTATTTATTACTGGATTACTTTCCTTTGAATTTAATCATTAGAAAAAAATATAAAATAATTAATCAATTTCCACTTTTATTAGATATCAATAAAATTTATTTTCTATTCTTTCAAATTCTGTCCGTTAGATCCCAAATATCATACCTCTTCGAAATCAGCTCGTTACAGATTATCTAAAACTGACACCAAATACAGGGTGTTGCATTGAAAAAAATACCGATGACGTCATCACATTAATATGGATCACCTTGTATAATGAAATTTTGTTGTAAAATGTTGAATATTAAAATTAAAAATCGACGTGTTTCAGATTTTTGTAAAACGNTTTGGTTTTGGAAATATCGAATTTATTCCATACTTTGCGGACACACTGTATATTATATTCATCAAGTTATTTTCATAATGTTTCCACTGCAATATTTCGAATTGAAAAACTTATATATGCAATTTATTTTTCCTCTATATCCTAGCAAAAATGCATTTGCAAGGTGGATCGTAAATACCACATTACTCAAGCTGCCAAAGATATAGTTTCAGGAAATAGGGTGAGACACGGAAGCAAACCGGAGGAATTCATCAGGAGTGTTTCCACATTATTCACAGGAACACAGCGCGCCTAGAATTTCACCGATTTATTCGTGTTCGGTATGTCGAAAATGGATGCCGCTGAATTTGAGATAAATTTAGCGAATTACAAGGGTTTATTCAAAGACGTCAGGCGGAACCTCGTTAATAGTTTGTTGGTACGATGTATTTGCCCTCGCGTTTCATTTAGTTGGCTTTAAATGCATGAAATATGGACTAGGATATTACAGCTACTTGGAACGTTCAGATACGAACATGCGTTATAGGACGAATTTGTTCAGGTGGGACGGTGAATTAATTAGATGTACATGGAAATTTATAAAGAAGAGCAGCTAAATGGTGGAGGAACCAAAGAAGATTGCAGAAAGATAAAATAGGTCTTAAAAGTGTGCATAGAGAAGAGGAAATAAAATATGAACCGTAGGGTCTTTCCCATCTTTAAATTCACATGAAACAGAGTGTGGCATCATAAAAGTATCCTCAAAATTCACATATGATTCGACGGCCGCAACTTAAAAAATTGGGGGTCAAAAGTCAAAAAACCGACTTTTTGCACGTTTTTTGCCAATATCTCGTTTCCAATGGGTTTTATGCTTATTTTATTTATTATCCATTTTGTAGAGAATTAAATTCTCTACAACTTTTGTTCCAAACATTTTTTCATACGTTAAATCGTTTTTGAGATAGAGGGCAGCGCGAGCACAGATTAAATATTATATCAACTGGTTGTCCGGATCGGAATCAGCTCATTTAAGGTTTATAAATTATTACTCAATGAATAATTATGAATAATTTTTATTTTTCATTAACAAATACATTATTTTTAAATATTTTTTTTATTAATTATTCAATATTTTAAATAGTATTTTTATTAAAAATCTCATTTGATACATTTGTGAATGTCAAATATAAAAAAACAGATAAAATAATTGAAAGAATAATGAGTTTTAATTTCAGTTTTCTTCTTCTTCATCGTCGTCGTCTTCTCGCAGCTGTAAAAATTCAAGGGCGTTATCATCTTCATTGTTATCTTCACCCAGATTCGTTTCCAATCCTTCCATGATTTCTGGATCAAAGGACCTATCTTCGTTAAAATCGGTCTCATATGGTACAGCATTGAGACAAGCTTGCCTATTACACTGGCCACAAACTGAAGAGCATTTCAACCCTGCTTTCCTGAATCCACATCTTGAACCACAACCACTTTTGCAGTTACAGAATATCGTATTGAGTAACTCATCTGAAGCAGGTAGTAAAATGGAAAATGGTAATGATTCTAGCAATCCGTTACGCATTGTCCAACCCCATTCCGGGGGTTCCAAACCATGTCCTAACCAAGTTTGAACTTGGTAATAAACACGATTAAAATGTTGGTGAGCTGCTCCATTTGTTGGTGGGATATTTGATAACTGCACAGGTTTATTGGGCTTTCTTAGCTTGACATATTGTGCATAACGAAGATGATCGATAGTCTCTACAGACTTTGGAACATTATAAATAGCTAATAAAGTTTGCAATCTACTATCAAATAATCTTTGAATCGGAAAGTTTTCTTCTCAAAATACTGCGGCAAGTTCATCCAAATTAGGTAGTTTCTCGAATGTTCTTAAAAACGTTTTTTTTTCAAAGAGCGCAGAAGTCGTATCACAGCCGCTTAAAGCATGAAGGAACAAAATCTATTTTTCAGAATTTGAATATTTGTCGAAACTCTTAGAGGAGTATATTTCCGTTTTTACATTTGCTTTGCCAACTTTTTAAAAAAAAACTCTTGTTCAAAAGATAGTGTACGCCCAATTAAAATCACAAGTAAATCAATATCTTTACCGACTATAATTGCTGTTCTTTGACGTTTAGATTCTTCAATAGCTGTCTCAATAATGCATTACGCATTATCTCTGGCCTGGAATTCATAGATCCGTTCATTAATGAAAAAAATATTTAAACATAATATATTTGTTAATAAAAATTCAAAATTATTTATAATTATTCATTAAGAAATAATTTATAAACCTTAAATGAGCTGATTTCGATCGAGACAACCAGTTGATTTCAAATAATATTTAATCTGCGCTCGCGCTGCCTCTATCTCAAAAACGATTCAACGTATGAAAACATGTTTCAAACAAAAGTTGTAGAAAATTCAATTTTCTACAATATTGATGATAAACACAATTAGCATAAAAACCATTGGAAACGAGATATTGACAAAAATACGTGCAAAAAGTCGGTTTTTTGACTTTTTACCCCCAATTTTTTAAGTTGAGGCCGTCGAATCGTATGTGAATTTTGAGAATACTTTTATGATGCCCAAATACAAAGTTTATACAAATGTTCAGCTGGGTATGTCAACTTTCCGAAATACAGGCCTAAATCAACCTAAAATGACTGGACAAATTACTCTGAAAACGAAAAATGAAAATGGAGAATGACAACATCATACATGTTCGGATAATTTCAATGTTCGCAACATTTCCGTTGGTTTCTTTTTTTTTGTGGTTTACATTAACTTCCAACTGAAAGTAACTCAATTCCATAAATGCCGTTCATCTGTTGACTAGTTTATCTCAACTAATCGCCGGTATTGTTTGTATTCCTTCGTAATTCACTACGGAACCGCAACTGATTCTAGTTTTTCTACAGATAGAATTTATTACATCACATTTCACACTGACTATACCGACTGCATTTCCATTGAAGTGATGTTTTGAGTTTTTATGTATATCTTGTTCTATAAATATTAGATTGTCACAAACACATTCCTATCGTATAAATGTATATGAAAAAAATATTTAATTATCATCCGTGTTTCGCATATCCCATTGTTTCTGAAAACGGAGGCAAAAGAAAATTGATAACTTGGATATTTTGAAAATGCATTGAGTAAAGACAAAATGATCAAATTTCGGTACAAATGATTATTTCCAACGTATTCCGTTAATACTTTAACAAAATAGCAACACTTGTTTCGCTTTACAAAAGCTTCTTCAGGCTTGTTCATACAGAGCTTGACAGCATGAACTTGAACACGCCGTTTAGTGAAAATGGTGTTCTGAACTGTTTAGTGAAAATTTCACAATGAAGTACTATTCAGATACGTTATCATGGTTTTTCAATATCGACCAATTTCCTCACATATGATTTTTTATAGAAGAAAAGTATGTTGTTCAAATGCAAATGAACGGTCCAGGTTTGGACTAACATTATTTGAAAAATCATTGACAGATTTGAAATCAATGGAAAAATTTCAAAGAAAGTGTTATACATACCAGAACAGAAATATTCGGATAAGTTAATGACATCGAAAAATAGATAGATATGATTATTCGGTGTATATGAAATAAAAAAGTCTATTAGCGATAATTTGTAAAAAGAAACAAATTATTTTGACCTGATACGAAAATGTACACAGAATGGGCCGAACAAGTGAAATGTTATTCAGATTGAAAACACAGAAAGAAAGATGTACAAAACATCGAGAAGAGGTCACGCTGATATACTCGAAGTAAACGATATTGTGCACATTTAAAGTTGGCGGCACTCTCAAAGGCCAAAAAACCAATTCATAGAAATGAACCGGCAGCGAACTTACGTGGTCTGTAGACTTGGCCGTTTGTATTGGATAATTTTTACTAACCGAGTTTTATGATTGGCTGAAAAGTCACAAAATTAAATTTGAAATCACATTACGGTAACGAATAGAAATGCGAGGATGGTTATCGCCGTCGTGTTCAGTTCAGGAACTGATCGCGATTTGAGTATTGAAATTCGATATTGGTGCAATTATAATTAGTTGAAATTGTTGTTATCTGTTCAAAATGTAGCATCCTTGAACAAGTACTAATAGTAATAATGAGTGTGATAACAACGCAGACTTTTTCCAGTGTAGTGATTCCAATAGTGATGGTGATCAATGTGAAAAAGAGATATCAGTGAATAAGATTCGGATGCATTTGAATATTAGAACACATAGAGTATGTTTTAATGTATATAAGAATCTACATCTCAAGTTTGGTCTCGAGGGAAACAAACTATTACAAGCAACATCAGATTTGACCGAAATTCCTTTCTCAACTGTACGTAAAATAATCAAAAACAAACCTTATGAACGCAAGGCGCGATGTGATACAGGATTACCAAAACCTTCAGATGATCATCTAATAAAATCATCGAAAAATTATTTTTACGTATGTTGTACTCAGAGAGCAAATCTAACCCCATTTTGTAAAAAAATTGTAAAAAATATAATATTCTATATTAGGGTTACCTATTTCAATAAATATATTATTATTATTATGAGAATTAGCATGATTTTCTACTTGTGAACAGTGAACTCCGCACCATATAATTTTTTATAATTTTTATAATTATTGTATCGATCGAAATGAAAATAAAGAAAAAATCAATAGTCACACAATTCTCTGACAATTTTTCTACAAAAAAACGAAAGTATGGTTTGCGAGGAAGTGAATTTGAAGCCGTAATCAAGAATCATTTTGTTCGTTATCCATTCAAAGCAATTAATGCATTCAAAACGCAATATGATGTTTTTACGACTCAATATAAAGACTCTTTATCAGTAACTCAATCAAATATTTCATGACTGTTAATTTTATTGTCATTTTACAAGCCACTTACACAACCATAATTCAAAATTACTTTAAAATATTCCGCAAGTGTCAAGGAACGGACCTTTGAATACGAAATCACTGTTATTCAGATCATTCAGCATTTTTACACGACATATGGCCATTAACACTACTCATTATTGACTATAATACATTTCGACAGATGATAATTCAATTACTTCATTTCTCAATTGATGTTACGTAATTGAGATATGATGATAGTTTGAATTTATTCGTACCTTGGATCATAAATCTATAATATATACTAATCTATCTATACTAATATAAATGTGAAAGTTTATGAGGATGGATGTATGTGTGTGTGTACGTTTGTGGTTCTTTCACGCCTAGACGACTGAACGGATTTAGATGAAACTTTACATAAATACAGCGTATACATCAGAATAACATATAGGCTACAATTTACCAAGGTTTTGTGTAATTTTAGTCATGATATAACGATAAGTCGTAAGACTGTATATCTTGAATAGTTCTGAATAAAAGTCCGCGATAGCATATATACACCTCTTTTATGGTAGTCACTATATGCAAAATATTGAGCCATAAATACAATTAAATTGGATACTTTTTTCAGAATGCACATTTTGGAATATCTATCAAATTCTTATAAAAATGGATACAACCGTCGTTTCAAGTATTCAATATAGATACACTTCGTCTTTTACACTAAGTACTTTGGACAAAATCATTCAAAAGTTATCACGATAAGACTAACTTGACGCAACACAGTAAAGCATTACACGTCGCGACTACTGTAAGACATTCGGGGGACGGTCTAAGCTATTATTTGTTATGATTAAATAAATATTTCACTGGTAAACTGAGTTTTATTTACAACTGATTACATTAGCATACATGTGCAAGTCATCATATATACAACCATTTCTTATCTACAACTAGGTTAGTCTTCTTCTTCTCTTATCTTAATAATAATGACAAATAAGCTTTTGGCTATAGGTTAATAGTATCAATGGACAATATTCTCAACACTCCTCCTCGATTTGAGGTCTCACATCAAAATCGCTTTACTACATTGCAAAATAACAGAGTCATAAAACTAGTATATTATCCCTATGCTTCACAAATATTTCTTTGCCTAACGACTTTGTTAAAATGTCAGCTAAATTTTCATTGGATGAAACATATTCAATAGATATTTCTTTTTTACTTACTAGATCTTTCAAGTAATGTGCCTTTATATCTATATGCTTCGCCCTTTTGGAATTTTCATGACTTTTTGACATCAGAATTGAACTTCTATTGTCACAATATAGCTTTGCATTCACGCTTAATTTCAAATCACCCATGACTCCCTTTAGATTAATAAGATCTTGAGCACAAAAACCTGCTGCTACATATTCCGCCTCTGCGGTGGAGAGAGCAACGCATCCTTGCTTTTTAGAGAACCACGATATAGGATTATTTCCATGTAAGATAATACAACCACTTACACTTTTTCTGTCAATTTTGTCAGATGCCCAATCTGAGTCAGAATATGCATTTAATGTATTACACTCTTGTTTGCATAATGTATAGGTTAATCCTTTACTTTTTGAACCCTTTAGGTATCGAAGTATTCTTTTGCCTGCATCCCAAATCTCTTTTGTTGGTTTGTCCAAAAATCTACTTAGATATGAGACTGAGAATGTAATGTCAGGTCTTGTTGTGGTGGATAAGTACATTAATCCTCCAATTAATTGCCTATATGGAATTTTGATAACTTCACTATTTGGACTATATTGAAAGCCTTTTTCCATTGGTGTATATTTTGGATTTGATTGTTCCATATTGAAATTTTCCAAGAGTTTATCTATAAATTTCTCCTGATTTATTTTTAACTTATCCTTCTCTCTACTGATATGCATTCCCAAAAAATTACTAACTTCTCCTAAATCTTTTGCTTCAAATTCCTCTTTTAATAACAACATTACCTTTTCAATGTCTCTTTTGCTTCCTATTAATAAAATGTCATCAACATAAAGTACTATGTATACAAGTTCTCCACAATATAGACAGCAGTCATATCTTGACCTTTTAAAGTTATTCTTTTGAGCAAAATTACTAAAAGTTTCATTCCAAACTTTTGGTGATTCTTTTAACCCATATAAAGCACGATTCAATTTAAGTACTGCAGACTTTGTCTTTAAACCTTCTGGTGGATAAATGTATATGTCATTTTCCAATTTTCCATTCAAAAATGCTGTAGGAATATCTAACTGTTTTATTTTCCAGTTTTGTTGCAGTGCCATTGAAAGCATAAGCCTTATGGTAGACAATCTAGCAACCGGTGCATATACTGGTTCTAAAAAATTCTCCTCCTGTAACTGGAATCCTTTTGCCACTATCCTGGCTTTCTTTGTACCATCTTCCTTAGTACGAAACACCCATTTGGTTTGTATAGCTGTCTTTTCTTCAGGTAAATTTGTCTCTGTCCAAGTATTCATTCTTTTGTGTGCGTTTATCTCTTTTTGCATAGCTTCATTCCATAAATTTGTTTTAATTGCATCATCATAACAAACTGGGTCATTTTGGGAAGTGAATAAGCAATATGCTGAATATATTTCGTATTCATTCAAATATTTGGGTGCATTTATTTTTCTTCCTCTATTCGTGACCTCTGTTCTTCGTACATTCTCTTCATCACTATCTGAACTTTCTATGTTTGTACTTTCTTCATCCTCAATTATGTCACTTTCACTCTGTTCTGAGTCATTGTTTTGTTGATATTCAATAATTTCTTCTACTTTTCCTTTTTCTTCGTCTTCTCTATTTCTTTCTAATATATTTGGCTTTTCCAGAATCTCTTTGCATTTGCTCATTATGTCATAATTAATTTGATTTTCATCAAATACTACATCTCGAGAACATATTACCTTTTGACTTTCTACATTCCATAAACGATAACCTACTTCATTATATCCTACCATTATATTTAATTCTGCTCTCTTTTCAAGCTTATTTTTCCTTGGTAAAATAACTGACCATGCTCGGCTTCCAAATACTCTCAATTTGGATAGCTCATTTTTACCATACCATAACTCTGATGGAGTTGTTCCACTATTGGCTGTGGTTGGGCTTCTATTTAACTCATAAGCTGAGCACATAATGGCTTCACCCCATAATTCTTTTGGTAAATTGGTGTCTGAGAATTTGGTCCTTACTTTATCCATTAACGTTCTGTTCATCCTTTCTGATTTACCATTTTGTTGAGGACTATATGGTATTGTGTACTCTATTTTAATACCCCTGTGTTTACAAAAATCCTGAAAAGATTTTGAAGAAAATTCGCCCCCATTATCACATCGAATTTTTTTTGTTTTACAGCCATGCTGTGTTTTTATTAACTTGATAAAATCAATTAAATTGTTACTTGCTTCACTTTTGGATTTCAAAAGTCTCACTACTAAAAAATGTGAAAAATCATCTATGATCACTTGAAAGTATCTATATCCTTCTACAGTAGGTGTCACTACTGGACCTGAGATATCTGTATGAATAAGTTCCCCAATGTTGTTTCTTTTATTTTTACATTGATTAAAAGGTTTTCTGGTACTTTTACCTTCAATGCAACTACTACATGGATTTTTATCGAATGGTAACCTAAGTTGTTTCAAACCATATCTACTTAAATGTCCTAGCCTTCTGTGCCACAAGTTAATGTTTTCAACTTCAACTGCATTATTGCACAATTCTTGATTACAATCAATTTTTAGTACAAACAAATTACTAAATGATTCACAATGAAATGTAGAGTTTTTTAAACTTATTTCTGCCTGTTTTACATTATTGTTATTCTCAAATGTAATTTTAAAGCCCTTGTTTAACAATTTTGAAACTGATATAAGGTTTTGTGACATACCTTGTACAATTAGAGCTTCTAGTGTAATATTTCTGCCTTGACATTGTCCTTTTAATACACCTTTCTTGTTAGCTGCTAATATCTGTCCAGATTTTGCTGTTCCTATTTTGACTTGTGCTTCCAAATCTGTGACGTCTGTCATATATTTCTCCAGCTTAGTTGTGACTAGATGTTCTGTGGCTCCTGAGTCTAGAATAAACCAGCCTTCGTTTGGCACTAAGTTGGTACAGTTAAGTGCTATGAACGCAACTGAGCTTTCATCTCTCTTTGTTTCTTGTTGACTTGATTGTCCATGTGCTCCTCTGAGTGTGCCTCGACTTTGAAAATAACTGCCTCTCTTTCTCCTTCTGCCTCTAAATGCTTCTCTTGCTGTATTTTCTCTGCAGTCTGCTATTTTATGGCCTGCCTTTCCACATTTATAGCATACAAATTGGTTAGTACGCCCTTTAAATGCTACCTCGTTGCCTGCTCCTGCATTATTTTTATACTTTGTTTTCAATTTTAATTCCTCATCGAGTAACCTTGCCTTAACAAACTCCATGGTTATATTTGTATTTAAGGTTTCTATCGCTGTAATTACTGGATCATACTCCTCACTGAGACTTAAAAGAAGGTGACAAACTTTATCTGATTCTTCATACTTGCTTCCTGCACTTTCTAGCTCTCTAATTAGGCTATCGAACTTTTGAAAATGATCTTCTAATTTGTCTGTTGTGCACTTGAGAGTTAATAGCTTTTTCTTTAACGTAAGCTTTGTAAAAACACTTTTTCTCTCGAAAACTTCTTCTAATGACTGCATCATGTGTTTGGCTGTCTTTGAATCTTTCACAATGTCGAGATGTTTGTCTGATATACATTGAACAATAATAGACTTTGCTTTTGCATCTTTCACTTGAAAATCCGTTTTCTCCTTTTCAGTACCATAATCTTCAACCTCCTTTTCCAATGCTATTGCTACTTGTTTCTCCTCTAGAAATGCCTTGACCCTGAACTTCCAATTGTTGAAGTTTTCCGAGGTTAATTGTGGGAAAATCACTGTTGTATTCATGGTTTTTTTTTTGCTCTGCGTTCGTTTTTCTAGAAATGTCTGCTTTTCTTTTACTCAGTTTCACGTCTAGCGCGATCCTGGGCCCATAACCTATTATTTGTTATGATTAAATAAATGTTTCACTGGTAAACTGAGTTTTATTTACAACTGATTACATTAGCATACATGTGCAAGTCATCATAT
>WOGL01002087.1:0-10382 GCA_015342145.1 Leptinotarsa rubiginosa | reverse complement strand
CTTTCGAATCACAGTGGGTCTACCTACAGCGGACATTATACAGCATTCTGCAGACATCCTTATACTGGCACGTGGCAAGAATACAATGATTCACACGTGTCACCAATTTCACCAAAATCGCTTGTGAGTGGAGATGCATACATCCTCTTTTATGAAAAGGAGGAAACAAGTTTTGAAAATTTATTTTTGAACTGTTGATTCAGAATGTAAAATATTTTATATTTCATTTGTTTGTACCGCACCATTTTTGAATTTGAACTTTTAGCATTAAATAATGTCATTAAAAAAAAAGAGGTAGATGTTAAAATTTCGCGGGCTAAGTATAAAAATTCACCTCTCTCAAGACATTACAAACTCTGTCAGGAAATAAAAACAATTTTCAACGAGAAATCCTTTCAATTCCTTTTTCANTTATTTTTTTTAATGTTTGGTACCGAAACGTCTATAGAATTCTAGAAAGATCGTTAACAATATAAAAGGCCGGCTACTCGTCCAGAGAGGGCAGTTGAATTCAGAAAGTGAATCGAGCGGTTAAACAAGGAATTCAAATAGTGGAAATAAATTGAGTGCTAAGTGTTGTGAATAAATTAGTTTGTGATGGTGAAATATTGTTAGAAATAAATTTGTTGAAGACACTAAATTCTTTAAATTGTTACACTATAGTTTCGTCCTACAAGGACATTTCCAAACGAATACAATATTGGTTAACAAAATTGAATTTCAAAGTTTAGAAAGCGAAATATGCTTTATCGAGGGAACAGCACAATTCGTTGAAATCAGCGTAAAAATTCAGTTTAGAATCTTAATATGAGTACCGATAAATTTTGTACATTTTTCCATTTCAATCAAGTAGTAATCTTCTATATACAAATTCAGTATCAAAATTGAAATGGAAATTCGTAAAAATATATCGTAGATTAAATAGGTCAAAGGATAATTATTAGTAGTTGTGAAACTGTAATTACAGGGTTTATTTTGTTGTTATATTTCAAAACTTCAATAAACAATATAGAAATACCAATTTGAATTGATTATGTTGCGAAATGGTACCTAATCAACAAAGAAGTAACTTCATGATTAGCAAGACCAATGTTTTTTCCTCAGATTTATGTTGACACTAGCGAACTGCCCCGGCTCCGCACGAGTGCAATGCTGATACTAAATATACATCCACCCACCGGAAATTCAAGGGCATGGAGGAACAGTGATGAAAAGGTTACTTTATATTATGAACGCTCCCTTTTTTCCCTGTGGCTGCCGCCCCAGTTGGAATATTTGAAAATCATGCCTACAACATAAAACGAACCTACATACAAAATTTCAGCCTCCGAAAATATAGCGGTATGGAGAACCAGTGATAAAAAGGTCATTTTCATATGTAAACGTATCCTTTTTATCCCCGGGAGGGTGCCCCAGTTGTAAAATTAAAAAAAAATCTTATTGCACATCTACAACATAAATCGAACCTAGATACATAATTTCAGCCTGACGGAGAAATAAAGAAGAATATTGTTTTGAAATTGCTTAATTTGTCCAATGATTAATTGATCAGAATGAATATATTCATTTGTTTATTTGCCACATAGTCATCAACGATTACTCGATGTTTATATTACTTTTCAGTCCATCAGATACTTGGATTAATTCATAATAAAAATTCTATTGATTCGACCACAGAAACATCAATATTGAATATTTTTTGATATTTGGTCCCAAAGTACAGCTTTTGAGCTCTACAATTCAAAAAAAAAATTCTTCGAAATCAGAGAAGAGATGCAAATTTTAAGGGTGTGTCCCATTGAGATCTCTTTATTCTTTCTTTTACTCTCTCGCTACAGCGGCGCCGCCCTAATCTAATGCCTTTGGATAGACACTTTCTGATACACATAGATGGTTCCCCTTCATAAGCGACTTCAAAATCGGAGTAAAAAAAATATCCATCGATCAACTGAGTTGCGATGTCTTACCGTAGCTAATTTCTCGATATACTCGTCGGGTGCTCCCAAAGATGCAAGACCAATTTCTTGGGCAAACTGTGCAAAATCGGGATCGGCAAAAAGTGGAACGTGGCCTAATAATTCGTGGCATACATCTGGTTCGGGAGTGTAAAGAGGTATGCTGGAATGTCTGATATATTGAGTGGAATGGAACACTCTAAAAGCTAATCCTGCCAAGAAGTCCCTGGATGAAAGTAGTCCTGCAACTGGGCGTATAGTGAATCCAGTACAATCTGAAAAATTGAAACATGTGATTTAAAGAAGTTGTTGAAAAACTTACTTTTATGGTCAGAACCATAATTTTCTATGATTAAATGTTTCCATTACGTTGAAATAATTCAAAATGTTTGAAGTTGGGCAAGTATTTCTGGTAGAAATAAGTTGCCACCTCAAATCATGATAGTACTTTCAATTTCCTGACTCAATGTGATCGAAAGGTTACTTGTGATGAAAATAATAGTGTTTTTATTATCTACTGAGTAAAAGTGAGTGGAAATCAAATACGTAGAAAGCGAAGACAGGGCTTTGCTTATAAAATGTTGTACCTCGCATATATGGAACAATTGTATCTAAACATGGACTTTTTTGATCTGGATGGAACTAGACAAATATTGATGAGACATTTCTCCACCATGGAAACAATGATGAGACAATGAGAGACATTCCTCCACCATGGAGACAATTACATTAATTTGAAGGATACTACTAAAAGCTCCTGACTTTATTCAATAGTCCTATATCCTTCTTGGATGTTCTTGTGAACAGACATGAAGATGGCACATTGGGCCACAGAGTGTACAGGAAACCAACATACACAGACAGTTACCGAAACAAAAACTCTAACCACCAGCCACAACAAAAGAGACGGGTAATTAAAACGTTGGTTGAGGGAGCACGACATATATGTAAACCTAAGAGCCTTCCTGAAAAACGCAACCATCTAAAAAATGCCTTCAAACGGAATTAGTACAGGAAGGAAAATTTGAGCGGGCTATACGACCAGGAGAGTGAAAGCCAAAGTAACCCCAGCTACGTCTAACATAGATTTTCATTAAGAAACAGCCAATTTTATCATAAAGCTAATGAATAAATGCTTCACTGACTCACTGACTCCGACTCACCTTTCAAGAAATTAGAAATATCCTCCAACTGTGGAATATTGTCTTCCTTAAAACCGCAGTTTTCCACCAAGAGTGGAAAGGCGTGGTTATATTCTTTGCAAGCATGGGTTGGATACAAGTTGGTCAGTTGCCTGAAGACTTGGCCCCATGTCTCAGTTTCTTCTTTGGTGTAGTCGACGTAAGGTATCTTCTGGCCATGTCTGAAATGATGTAACTAATGAGTAACTTTGAAATTCCTGTATGATGAATTACAATTGCTTCATATACTTGTGCTTCATGGTTTAAAAATGTTTACAAAATTTTGACTGGGTTCAAGATTTGCGTCAGCAAAATGAACACCTAAGGAACTAATAGGTCTCTATTCGCCAAAAAAAATTGACTTATGATGCACTGTTTAGAATCTTCGGTGTAGTAATCAATATTACTGGAGTTTTTTCCAACACCAAATCGTTATTTTAACACCTCGACACGTGTTTCGAACACCAAGTGATCATCTTCAAGAGGAAGGTTGAACTGAAGAAAAAGATTAAAATGAAGAAAAAATAAGGAAAAACAACTACTTTCAGTATGAAGGTGAATAGGCGGAGTATCAGCCAAGGCTGTTTTTCAACTCAACTTGAGATCATTATGTACTTGTAATGTACTGTTTGGAAATTTTGGTTTAGTAATGAATATTACCGGATTATTAAAAATAGGTGTTAAAAATAACAGTTTAGTGTTAGTTTAAAACTCCACTAATATTTAATAGTATATGATCAAAAGCTCAAGAAATTAGTTGATGGAAATGCTGTAGAAAATCCCTTTATGTATTTCCAAGGTCGTGTACGGACAAGAGACTAGACATTTAGATAAGTCTTTAGTCTTTTTTTGAATTTTTAAATTGTATGAGATCGAATCTCACAGGGTAGTTGATTATAAGGTTGGGTGGATAGATTCCGATGCGGACTTGAAAAGAGGAGTTGGTGAGCTCTCTGTTCTTCTTAGGTCCAAACATCATTATTGCAGATTTATTGGAATTGAGCTTGAGCTTATCGGCTGCAGAAATATCAAAGATGACTCGAAGATCGTTAGTAGTATATGACAGAGCAGATCACGAGGCGGAAAAGAGAAATATAACTGCGTGTCGTCCACATAGTGATGTACATTGCATTTTTTCACAAACAGATAAAAATCATGAATATAGAAGCTGAAATGCAGGGGTCCAAGGATAGATCCGTGTGGCACTTCCTTTGCTATCGGTAGAGCATCTGTGGGTACGATTCCTCAGATATTTTCCAAAGAGGTCAAATTTTCATCATCTACAGCAGCTTTGAAAAAATCTTCGTTTGAAAAGATCGTCAGTAATTGACAGAAGAGCCGTGGCGGTACTATACTGAGGTCTGAATCCCGATTGTACAGATGTTATGATATGATTATCATTGATACAATTAATCTAATCTTTCAGTATCAATTCCACTACTTTAGAGAGACACGGGAGAATCGTAATGAGACACGGGAGAATTGTGAACTATTGTTGTAACGTTGTCATGTTTACTGGAGAATGGTACACTATGAAGAGAAGATGAAAATAACAACTGGCCAGACAACATTTTTAATCAATAATTTTGTTTTAGTGAGTATTTATTTTCATTAACTACAGTCTTGTATAATAGAATTCGCTGGAATAGCAATATCAATAAGTCATTGATTAATAGTACTTTGTTATATTTTCGTTTATATAATCATGTCTATATTACTTTCAAATTGTCATGAAGTATTGTTGTAAACGAATAGTGAAAGTACTTTACTGTAATTCAATAATAACTATATTACTGCGTTATGATAATATGAACAAATAAAGTACAACCCAAAATAGTCCCATTTAACACTATTGATCTGACGTCGCATATATAGTTTTTCAACTACAAAATATTTCTAGGAAATCTTTCGAAAATTGATTACCACTATCGAAACAGTTTTCCATTTTTTTATCAACATTTGCAAACGACTTCGTGTTCTAATTGTATAATAATAAACTCACTTGTAGTGGTAAGCTATATCAGCAAAATATTTTCTGCGGGCCCTGTAAACTGGATCAGTAAATCCTGGATGGTCACTATCCAGCTCAGCTCCATAAGACAAAATTTGGTTTGCGAAACAGTCCAAATCCCTTATACGCCTTGGAAACCAGGGGATGGAATCTGAAATTATCAGTGGTTCCGATTAAATTGAAAATTTCCACTTATTCCTTTATGTAAAATAGTGTTGAATCGATCGATATCACTATTGCAGTACTATTGAATAGGAATTATAGTGCAATTTATCAAATTCAATATGTGTGTGTGTTAAGCAGATGTCACCCCTTATGAATGACACCCCTCAGAAGTTGAAACTTGTGCCAGTCCTAATGTATGTATGATAATAGTGAAATTGAGTACAATTACAAAAGCACTACATCTGATTATCTAGGCAGGCAATTGTTAAGAAAAACGTAATCTAGTTTTACTCACCTTTATTATCTTTGTAATCTCGGGAAATTATTTTCAAATATTCACTTTTGTTTTTGATATCATTGATAGCTCCTGCAATGTTTCCTGAAGGTTTACATTCTACCATAAACTCGTAATTTTCGGGCATTTTTGTTGAAGGTCTGGACTCGATATGTGACAAATCAACACCATACTTTTCGAAAACAGCTAAATACTTTGCCAGAACCCCAACTTCTTCAGCGGGTGGGGCGAATACCAAACACGTACCGCGTGCAGAATCATTTTCGAGCCTCATAGTTTTTGTCTACAATAAAATGAAGCATCTTGAAATTTCAATTTAATCAGAAATCAAAAGTATATCTAATGTTTCGAAAATGGATATTTGGAAATACAATTCTGAATATTGGCTTCTCCCAATGTTCCTATAAAGTAGGATCTGATGAATGCGTGCCGGAAAACAACTATTTCCTCGACTAATACCGTGATGGACATTGAATCGTATCCTACAGATATTTGTGCAAGTTTCCTCACTTTCTTCACAGAGGAACTTCTTGCAGATGCTTCTAGTTCACCTATAGCTCTATTTCGAAGTATTGCGCCAGCTAGTGCAGGATAGATCCTACCAAAATAGCAGTGTATCTGGCACCTAACTGACCCCATCGTTGCTCTACCGTAAAAACGAAATCTTCATCTAACATAGGATCTGTTTCATCTACAGTAAATTAGTATCAGTTCCATATTATGAAAAAGCCCCAAGGCAGATCCTACTGTTTAGGATAAATGAATATATTTACCAGATCCTACTATGTAGAACAGATGAATACATTTACCATTTCCTACTATGTAGGATAAATAAATATATTTTCCAGATTCTACTGTGTATAATATTTGAATACATTTGCTAGATCCTACTGTAAAGGATCTGGATAGGATCTGTTTCACCTATAGTGAAGTGGTATCAATTCTATATAGTGATACAGTATAGGATAAATAAATACATTTGCCAGATCCTACTATGCAGGATGAATAAATAAATTTGCTAGATCCTACTGTGTAGAATGAATGAATACAGTTGCCAGATCCTACTGTGTAGGATCTGGATAGGATCTATTTCACCTACAATAAAGTAGTATCACTTCCCTATTGTGAAGAAGTCCAAAGCGGGGCTCATAATTAGAGATAATGATCGATTCGTCAGATTCTACTGAGCAGGATAAATAAATACATTTGCCCGATCCTACTGCGTATGATAAATTAATACATTCGTCAGATTCGGCTGTGTAGAAAAAATAAATACATTGGCCCGATCCTACTGTGTAGAATAAATGAAAACATTCACTAGATCCTGCTGTGTAGAATGAATAAATACATTCCCCAGATCCTACTGTGTAGGACAAATAAATACATTTGCCAGACCCTACTGTGCAGGATAAATAAATAGTCACATTCGCTAGATCCTGCTATGTACGAAAATAAATACATTGCCAGATCCTATTGTGTAGGATCTGGCAATGTATGTGTTATGGCAAATGTTAATCAATTGTATCAGTTTTTCAATGTGGGAATAGGGAAGAGATGTAAGTTCAGAATAATGAATATTTTTCGAGTACAGAGCAGGATAAATAAGATGAAATTAATTTTTGCATTTTTAATTCTGTCAGAATAATTGAAGTAAATATTAGTGCATGCACCATCATGTTTTTATGAATATATAATAAAAGATCTTTCAAATGATGTATTGAAAGCCTTTGCTATACATTCGAAAGCTCAAGGCTCAGGGATTACAACCCTGATGAATTGTTCCAAAATATTTCTACATACGTTATGATTAACATAATTTATTCATTCCATTTGTAATTTGTATGAAAATGGTCGTAGTTTTTTTCATACTGCAATAATTCATAAAAATATTCGTAATTTCTGTCTATTCACAATCAGTACGGTGAATAAACATTTGTTTGTACAATCATTCTTAACGTCCAAATTTCAACAGATTTATCGCCAAACTCAAAATACGCTGTTATTTTGGAACTGTATTTCAACATTTATATATCAACAAATAGTTCTCCGGTCAAAGTTGTGAAATGTAAAGGCAATTAGGAAATATACTTTTGTGTTATGAAATGGACATTTCACATAATTATATTGTGACAATATGAAAACATCACCGCCGTATCAAATAGGATTATGAACCTGAAAGATCAAAGGAGTAACTACTAACGACTATTGAAAGATGTTTTGGTAAATGAACCATTTTTCAGGAAAAAAACTGTGATACGAGTAATTCGGATGGCTTTCATACATTTCAATCAATCAAACATTTTTTTACTGTAACAATCTTCCACGTTTGAGAAAACTTCTCATTAAAATAATCAAACATTGTTCCAACTTTCCGATTTGTTAAAAATTATGTCCTGTGAGTCAATTCAATTCTTTTTTTAAAATACAAGTTCGAATCGAATTTACAGTATTTGAGACGTACCTTTTCTATAATTCCATTAGAAAAACCATCAACTTCAATTCCATGCATGGTTCAGTAAAACTGTTTTCACAACACCGCACTTCAACAAGTGAACAAAACAAGAAATAGTATTTCAATAGTCATAGGCTTGTTTTGGTTTACTTTATAAATAGAAGAAATCTATCCGTTATCAACCCCCTCCATAATTTTTGTAACGAAAATGAAATTCTCAAGAAGTTGCGTCAGCGGTTTGTCCGGTGCAAATCGAACCACGGAATTCCCTTTGGACAAAGCTCAACCACGACAATAATCTGAATGGGTGAAACCAAACATACAAATTGATATTGATATTAAACAATTATAATAAAGAAAGTAGTACAAATCAAGAAATTATAAAACAACAAAAATTATTTGGCTCTTCGGGGCGACTTCATTGATTCCAGTGACGCATTTGCTTTTTCAGCTGCAGGAAAACCCAGAAAAACCTGCAGCACCACATCATCTGAAGATATTGATTTGCCAATGTCCTCTCTTTCGTAAAACGAAATGTAGGGTGTCTCCAGAGGCTCCAATAAATTGAAGACATCGCCACAACACTAAGTGATATTAGTTTGATGAGAAATTCAAAATATTGTTCATTTATTTAAGGTGTACCGTGAGGGTCATTTATTAAAATTGTGTGGCAACCAACGGAATATAATTCTAACAATTTTCCAGCTAGGATATTCATTTATCATTTTCAACTTCACTGTTATTCTAATTTTATAAAAGAAACTCTATTTGTCGAATTTCAGAACTGCGTTAAAAAAACTGATTTCTTCGTATTTCATGTAATAATAACAATAACTTTAGTAAGAGTCGCTGTAAATTTTATGGTCGACAAAAAATTTTTCCATCTTCAAAATTAACAGATCCATGGTCATAATCGTACTCTTCGTTTGGTTGCAATTCGAATCGAAACAAACAATTGCGGTTTGCCTTGAGAATTAAATGCGGCGTACTTTTGTTTTGTCCGAGGAAATAGTAACAATATATTATTGAGCGCAGTTTTTATGCCACCTTCCTCGAATTCATTGCAGAAGTCAGTTACTTTTGAAGGATTTCAAAATATTCTGTAATTTTGGGTGGAGACGCTATTTTGAAGTTGAACTTTAATTTTTCTTTTGAATTTCTCACTCGTCAAGTATATACAAAAATATCCTGTAGAATCAAAGTAATAATAATAATAATAAAAAATACTCTTTTGGGTTTAACATATTAATATATTGTTTAAAAATCATGAAATAATTTCCAGCGTGCTCAATGACGAGTACGAGGAGGAAAGGAAGTGAAAATTTGACATAGACGTAATTCATCATTAATTATAGATCATATTTAGTTTGACAAATGACATATGTAGTAACCACAATACGTAAAAATTCTCAATTGGGATTTTGAGAAATGTTGATTTTTATTTGGTTAATTTAGTCGTCTGTGTAAAGGAATGTATGATCTATTCAATTGTACTTGTATATTCAAACAAGATAAATTGTTATGTAATTCTTTGTCTATTTGTAAATCTTCCAGAAAAGCCAACCTAATAAAAATTTTTGAACTGACTCAATTTAGAATGTGTAAGTTACAAATTGCGAACAGTATGTTTGACAAATATAAACTGATATTTAGTGGCTAGTCCAATAATTATGGGGTAGGTACCACATGGTTCTAATCTTGGACCTCTTTTATTTTTAATTTTCATTAATGACTTGGCAACCTCATTGAATATTCCTAGCCTACTATTTGCAAACGACCTGAAACTATATTATAAAATCAACGACATTACTGACTGCCAAAGTGTACAACGTGAATTAGTGTACGAATATTCAATCAACAATACTACAATCAACCGCGTACACGAGATAAAATATCTTGCTATAACATACGGCAGTAAATTAACATTTACAACACATATAAGGAATATGACTGCTGATGCAAATAGGATGCTTGGATTTATTTACAGAAATGGCAAAAGCTTCAAAAGTATTGCCACCTTGAAATTGCTATATTTTGCGTACGCCAGATCTAAGTTAGAGTATGGCTCTGTGTCCGACTCAATTGAGAGCGTACAAAGGAAGTTCCTAAAATACTTGTATCTAAAAGTTGATAGTCAATACCCCACGAGAGGCATCGATTATAACATCTTGTTGACACGATTTGATATGACATCTTTGGAAAATAGGAGAATTATTCTTGGTATAAAATTCCTGCATGAATTACTAAACAACAATATTGACAGTACGGTTCTTTTACCCGAGATGAATTTCTTAGTACCAAGAAGTGGAGGTCGACACAATCT
>WOGL01002086.1:0-10383 GCA_015342145.1 Leptinotarsa rubiginosa | reverse complement strand
ATTTTTGGGAAAGAAAGTTTTTGGCTTTCTACTACTCCATCTCGATACAAAAAATTAGGGAATCTTCCAATTATTATTATTCTATTATCATTCTTCATTGTTTTCGAAATATACATAACAAGAAGTTTCTATCGTTTTGTAATGATGAGTTATAAAAAACATCACAACAGAGTGAAAAACCTAATTGTTGGCAATAAAGACCTGTTTTTCCAAAACTTCGATAAGGAAAATGGCCAGTATGTTTTCATTCTCACAGTTTGTTTTGTGTAGATGAACCGAAGTAACATTCAATATTCTCTAGCAGTAAATTACGCATATTTGAAACTTTAATTGATAATTGTTCCAATAAATAAACACACGGGACTATAACATGCGGTTAATAGAGAGAAATTAATCGAACACGGTTGTAATACATAACAGTGGAACAAACACACCATGTGCAACCGTATAACATGAAATAAAGAAAGTGAACTGTACCGTCAATTCACTGCGGTATTATTGAAATGAACTTTTACTTTATGGTGTCTGTTTCAATTCTTGTTGAACTTGCACTTTCTTAATTGAATCTGTCACGACTATGTCCAGCTCTCTCAAAAAACGATCAAAAGTCATTATGTAAGTCTGATAGTTTATGTAAATCATCTGATGAACGAAATCCTTTCACTTCCGCGAAGAATTGAGTGGGAGGACTCATACACCAGGAAAAAACCAATGTTCTCAGACCTGATTATAATTTATTTCATTTTGTTTTATTTTTTTATTTGCCATTCAATTTGAATATACAATAGTCTTAGTTACCGACAAAGATATACAGTGCACCTGACCCCCCCCTGTAAGTCGGAAATCGAAAATTTCAAAGAACACGTCAATTTTTATTTCCAGGAGGACTAATTCTGATATGGAAATCATACCCGAAACTTCACCCCCCTGCGGTCAGCAACCACCGCCCCTATTTTTTTCAATGGCATACATCATTTGAAAGGTCTTTTGTCCCTCTATTACTTCTGTGATTTTTCTCGAAATTGGTTCATTCGTTATTGAGAAATTAAATGTTGAACGTTTCATTAAAGAAAAAACAGAAAATTCCCTGTCGCTCATTTTATTGAGGAAATCGACAAAAGTAATATCAATGGCAACACAACAAGTGTTCAAAATGAGCTCCATCTAGTTCCATACAATAATACAGTCTACTTTCGAAAGCGTTCCTGCGTCTCACATGAAATTCTGTTGGAAAAATTTAACTATTACGGAGTTAGAGGTATTCCGCTTCACTTAATAAGAACTTATCTTACTAATCGTTAACAAGTAGTGATGCTCAACGGTACCTTATCAAACTTTCAAACTATTAAGCGTGGCGTTCCGCAAGGGTCTGTTTTGGGCCCGCATTTATGTGAATGGCTTGTGCAAATATATGATGCCGTTCAAATCGGTTCTCTTTGCGGATGCCACCACTTTCATTCTGTCGGATAAAAATAATGATATGATACCTCGACGAGGTATCTAGTACTGCTAATCGGTGGTTTTTATCTAATAAGCTGAAACTAAATTGTCAGAAAACACAATACATCCAGATTTCTGATAATGATCAAATTATCTCTAATTGTGAAACTAATAAAGTTAAATTACTGGGCATTACATTAGATAATAGACTCAACTGGTCTGCACATATTTCTCAACTGAAGAGAAAACTCTTGGGTTCTCTATTTGTTCTTCGATAATTAAAGTACATTACCAGTGCAAATATATTGGAAACCTTATATTTTTCACTGTTTCAGTCTCATATTAGTTATGATGTACAACTTTGGGGAAATTCATGTCATTCCATTCAAATGTTTAGGATGCAAAAGAAGGCGTTGAGAGTGCTGGCTAATATTGAATTTGGGGATCACTGTCAAGAATATTTCAAAAAACTCAGAATTATGCCATTGTCTACTTTATTTCTTTATTACGTTTTCATCGAAATCCATAAGAAGAAACCATCCTTGGCGAAACAATGTCATATCCACGAACATAACACACGAAACGCTTACCACATTAGAATAACTCGATTTCGTCTTCACTAATCGCAAAAAAAATTCCATAAATTACTTTTTGTACAATATGTTTCCCCAAGATTTCAAAGAAGTTAGTCTCAATACTTACAAGAGGAAATTGAAAAATTATTTGTTGAGGCATTGCTTCTATTCTGTCGATGACTTTAGAACACATTTTTGTGGTAACACATAAGTCACTACTTCTTTTTGGATTTTCAAAGTTTTTACATATGTGATTGTTGTTATTTGCTTGTAAATTTTAACTTCTATATTTCATTGTATTATGTGGAATTTACAGGATTGCTACACAATTTAGTACATGAAAAGGTAAAATTTCATTAATTTCACTGTCATCCTCACTGGTGGACATCCGATGTTTCGGCTTAAGACACTTGCCTTATGGCCTCTTCAGCACCAAATCTGGATAACACCATAAGATGAAGCACCCAATTTATTCATGAAAATTTTGAAATCTTTCTAAGGAAAGAAGGTAGCAATCAATTTCAAAACAATAACCCTTAATTAATATGTGTAGACCATGCAAAGAAGTAACTTTCAGACACAAACTGGAAGGAAAAACCCACTTGAAACAGCTATTTTCGTATAAACATTAGATTACACGAAAGAAAAATACTGTGGAAACAAATACTTCAATATGAACACTAAATTATACATTCCCACATTTTTTTGTACAAAGCTGGAGAAGTAGGAAGTCAAAACAATTCTTTCTTATATGATAATGTTTTTTTCAAATTATAAATATAATAAACCAAAGTTTCAGCCAAAATATTTGAGATCATTATTCAAATTGACATAACTATTTTATTACCCGATTGAACTGAATAAAACGCTAAGTTCTGTGTGGCTTTCCACAATAAACGTGTCAATGATTTGTTCATATAATAACATTTTAAGTAACTCTCAAGATATCGTTTGAAGAATTCTTTTCACAACTGAGTGTATTCCTTCAGAGACACGAATGCTGCATCGTTCAATTTTCCTGCCGGATTACCAGGATTCAACGTGCCAATTGTGGGATAAAATGTCAATGATCGAAACGAAGCTACGTTAGAAATTCCCACAACTACACAATATTGCTTAAATTGCATAGGATGGCTCCAAACTGAATGCATTATACGTGATAATTCGGAAATCAACCAGATTGCATGAAGTGCGCGCTGTTACGAGAATGCGTTAGATTTTATGTTCGACATTTATTCAGTATATTTTTCTTTATAAGTGCCATTGCATTTAATGTGGAGTCGGTAACGATGTTCTGATGTCGCCAAGAACTGGAGATCCGCCGTTGTTGACATTAATTCGGGATAAAAAACACGTTTGCTCAACCGCAAAGCCACAATTAAAATAAAATATAATTTCAATTTCTGAATAAATATGTTGTTGACTTAAATACATATCGAGATAACAAGATAATATTCTTAAAACTTCCACAGAAACACTCACTGGAACATTCGTATATTCTGGGAACTACCGACCCGCTCCGGCTCCACACGGGTGCTGATACTAAATATACATACAAAACGCGTGCAATCGCTGCTAATCATAAAGTGCTATAGGGCGAAGTGCGGCCTTTGACACGCTATTTAGAGGCACGCGCCGCTCCCCCCCTGCCCGTACCGCCGCAACCGCTATGACCCTGCATTTCATATCTGTAATATCTTCGAAAATATCCATTTAATCTACATGTTGTAAAGGGCCTTATTGATCTATATTGAATGCACAATGTATTTAAGGTACTCAATTGGATAAGGATTAATGCTGTATTGCTTAAAATCGCTTCGTAAATAAGCCACTATTTCTCGAGGATAAGAAATGGTTATTGTGGGTTATCCCCAAGAGATAGATATGTATCATCGCGGACTTTTTTATAGATCTGTGGTACATTTTTTAATCTATCTCGAACGGTTCAGCTAACGTTTGCAATGTAAGCGTAAAAAAATATGTTTATTATCAGTGTTTCTCTTCTATATTATGCATGTTATATACATATAAACTTGAATAATTATTGAATAGATCTGGCGGATACTTGATGAAAATCCATATTAAAAAAAAAATTAATACAGTTTATTGTATGATTTTCACTATATAGGGTTTTACAAAACCCGCGACACGTGTTTCGCTATACAATAGCTTCCTCAAGCATAAACTGGTTTATGCTTGAGTTTATGCTGGAGGAAGCTATTGTACGGCGAAACACGTGTCGCGGTTTTTGTAAAACTTGTTGTAGTGAAAATCATACAATAAATTGTATTAATTACATATAAACTTGAATTGACTGAAACTCACATCACCTGATTCTTTTCAGAATGTTTTTCCAAACATTCAGAGAACTTTCATAAACGATCAGAAGATGATAGCCGAACATTCTGACTACATATTCTAAATATATCTACACTCTGTAATGAATATCCTCAGTTTACATTGCTCGAATTTTCTTTTAAATGAACGAAAATGTTCAAAAAGAGATTCTTGGAATATCTGCAGAACATTTTGAGAATCCTCAGATATCTCTAGTAGAAAGTGAATAGACTATAACAGAAAAATGAAAAGATATGACATGTTTATACGTATGTTCATATAGTTTCGAGAAAACTTTTTCTTGCTTTCTTTCGGCGATTCTCACATTTTTCTTTCCCAAAACTATTGAGATTATTGGAAGTGTCGAATATTTAGGTTGATATTGGACACCTATACGGGCAGTTTATTTTATCATGTGGTAATATTGCTATATTTTAAACTGTAACAGATACGAAGACGATTAAATGGGAAAAAAAAGGAACTGTCATCGGGAACCTTCTCGAGTTATACGGGAAAACCAAAAATGCTGCTTTTCGTTTGTCTCGAATGAAATTGTTATTTCGGAGAATATCAAAAAATGGAAAAAAAATATTGTATTCGAAGTGTACTATGACGGAGTAATAACCGATATTCGATAAAACGTTTCGTGTCAACATGGCCACAATCAACTTTTTTTGTAAATACGGACCTGCCCTTTTCAATACAAATATTGATTAAGCAATAAACTCACAATCCAATAGTTCATCACATTTGATATTTTCATAGCATTTCACTTGAAATAACTGCCATCATCAGTGACAACAATTTCAAATTACGGTCCTGTCGTTACTTCTTTTGTAAATTGTTTCGATTTTTTCAAAATATAATTCAGACAACCCAATAAATCTGACAGGTAGGTACCCTAACACAATGAAAATTCATACTTTTTCGTTTTGGAAAATTTTGTATTGCCGTAATCCTTCTTTCAAGGCTTATTTTTCCCTAATCAAATATAATTCGTAATATTTTTATAATTCTCAATCTTGGAACTAACGAAAATATCAGTTTTTGGTCGAAATTCGATTTTTGTATAATTTGGTATGATCAATTAGCATCTCATTTCATTTACCATCTTAAACGCCTATGCTTTGCTTGGTTTCCATGGCAGGTTTTTGATATCTGTTTAGAATTGTCAGACTTTATGAGCATATCTAAGATGTATTCAAATGATGAAAGGACTCATATACTATTTATTTATGCAAAATCAAATAGAAATCCTGTTTTGGCAAGGAATATGTATGTTGAGCTATACCCGAATCGTCGTATTCTGAACATCCAAATGTTTAGACGATAAGAAAGAAATTTGAGAGACTATGGTGCCTTTGACAGAAAGAAAAAAGAAAATGTGTGGTTACTGGAAGTATGAGGAATGAAATGAACGCTATGGAAACACTATAAAAATATCAAATGAGATATACCCTTGTATTGTGGATTTATCGCTTTATCAATATCTGTAATAGAAAAGACAGGTTCTTATTAAAAAAAAAGTTGATGGTGGCCATGTTGATACGAAACGTTTTATCGAATATTCATTATTATATCGTCATAGTACACTTCGAATACAATAACATTCTGTTTTCCGTTTTTTGATATTCTTCGAAATAACAATTCCATTCGAAAAAAACCAAAACAGCATTTTTGGTTTTCCCCGTATAACTCAAGAAGGGCGAGAGTCCCCGTAAATTTTCTTCGATTATTGTATTGTTCCCGATGACAGTTACCTTTTTCCCACTTAATCATCTTCGTATCTGTTACGGTTTAGAATGTAGCAATGTTACCACATGATAAAAGAAACGGCCTGTATTTCTACATGTGAATGTTAGATTTCACTCAGAATCATCAACTTATGAGCACGAAATAATACATGAAAACGAAACACGAAATCGAACCCATCTCCGAATCTCCAAAAGTCAATTTCTCAACGAGCTGATATTTTATATTTCTGCACTTGAAACAATTTGAACAAATAATAGAATCAAGCCATTATTTAATAGAAACTGAAGTCATATATACTAGAACACGACAAAATTGTTCTACAAAAATTGTTGAATCAACACTTCAGATACTTACCTGAACTTAACGAAACTTCCAAGACTGAACCTAATTAGGCCCAATAGATGAAATACTTTTATCATTGTTATATTGATATCATACTTAGATGAGAATATATTATATTCATTTTTATATTATATTTATGTGTGCCTTCATTTTACGAAACAAGTACATTGGTACTTATCGTTTACCGCTTCATTCACATACAAATATTTCTAAACGTATTTATATCTTACAGCTATCTGTTCTGTGAATGATGTCAATATTATTTGATTTGACAGGGACAATTATCGTATCGTCTTTACAGTTTTCGAATCACAATATTATATGTGACCCTTTTCTTGAATTCTCAAATGAACGTAGTGAGCTATCCTCAAAAGATAAACATATGCCATCACATGCTTTCATGTAGGACTCCAATAGGAAAAATAATATGTAGTAAATTGTTTTACTTCAAAGGGATTAGGTAGCATTTCTGATGAAAGCTCGTATCGGTATCACCACCCTCTGATTTTTAGGGATAACATCGCCATTTTGGAACCAATTTATACAAACATTGATAAATTTCACTCACAAACCTTCTTTTTGAGTCATTTCGGTCATTGGTGAAAACCGTATAAAACGCTATTCGGGAGTTTTTGGGTTTATTGCTCATGGACAGACAGACAGCCGTGGCTGAAAATTTCGTAGTGCAATGTCTATAATATAGTCCCCACCTCACTCCTCAATGCTATTTGATTTTCTCATGAAGATGATCTCGGACACACGTTATATAATTACATCGGGTCAACGGAAATAATTCCGCATAAATTCCGCTCAATGTAGAAACTACGACCCTTCAACCTCTGGTAATGTCCAAAGTCATTAGCGATAGAAACTGTCTGCCGCAAAACGGTCATTTTATTAGCTGTAAAATCGAATGGCAGCATTTTCATTCATTGTCTAGTTTAATTGCTAGACGATAAGACAAATGCTTTCATGAAAACGGTTTGTGTTGATTTCAGTTGGGCGAGACTGAAAACAATTCAGGAATATATGAAATTATTTGGCTGGAGAGTTTCGATTTGAATGGGGTTATTCAGCTAATTCTTTGTATTATGAATCGGTTTGAAGAATCTATGCTTCTTCAACTATTTTCATAATTATAATATATTGTTAACGGACCTCGTTATGTACAATAAAACAATTGTCGGAATTTTGTTTGTCTAGAAAAAATATGTCCCAGTTTAATAAATTGTTTCCATCATCAGGGATGCTACAAAATTGTGCGTGTAAGTAATATTAAGATATNTATTGCGTTGCTGACTAGTTAGGAATGGAACTAACAAATAGTGGGGCTTTGCAGCAAATGAGAGAGTACTCTTTGAAGCTTTATAGTTTGTCCAAGCCTACGGAAATTTAATAAATTGTTTCCATCATCAGGGATGCTACAAAATTGTGCGTGTAAGTAATATTAAGATATAAATGAATGGTTCGACTTACAACTATGTTTCATACGATGGTTATGTAAAATATTGGGCACATAGTTTTGGATGAGCATTGATACAATACATTTATAAAAATTGGGAAAGGATGTCTAATGTTGGATACAATATTTGATGAAAAACGTTACAGTTTAAAATTGTTTTGAAAGGTTAGGATTGACAGACAGTTGACATGACATATGTCAGTGGTTATAGTGATAAAAGTTGTTGCCAACTTCAAATTGTAAAGAATTCTTTGGAAATTTCTACCTGTGGGTAGATTTTAAAAGTTTAGTTAGAATAATAACATTTGATAAAATTTATTAAGTACATTATTCTATTGATGCTAGATTTGATAGATTCATTGAAACATTGTTATATGGATTTTTATCCAACGTCAAAAGATAGGAATATATTTCACTGAGATGATTAATATCTGCTTTTTATCAATGCAGTTTTTATTTTCAGCAATGAAAGCCATTTCAAGAAAGGACCTTTTTGTTAAATGTGTTTCACTAGTTTAGAACTTAGTGGCATCAATATTCATATGGTGGTCAAACTTGTTGACATGTTCGGCTGCCGCGCATCTTTCAGGATGGTGTCTACAATCACTCTTGTGAGAGGTTATTCTGGAGCTTGAATGCTTGACGTTCAACCAACATAGTTTTTGTTGCACGATTGACATGGAATACTATATACCACATTCGTTCGAATTGTGAGGGGGGTTTTATCTTTGACTCTGGTGTATAAAGTCCTAATTGTGAGAATTGCTTTGGTGACTATTTCAATATTCGGTAATTCGTTTAATATTCTAGAGAGTTTGGGACTGATCTGCCTAATAAAGGATAGAGTACTATAAAAAACTTGAGGTGGAGCAATATTATTTTCATTGTTGTCAATTATATTTGGGTTCGGTGGAAAAGTTGTAGTAATGTCTGATATGGATGAGGAATTCTTAGTTATATATTTTTTGTGAAATTATAAAACAACGACAAAAATAAAAACATCAACATCAAATGAGGAATTAAACAAAATATTTTTTAACATACTTGAAGGGTATGAGTTATTAAGAAATAGTTTAAGTAAAATATCAAGATTTTTTTTGTGAAATTGAATGTCAGAGATTTTCAACACTCTATACTTCATTTGTTTCACTAGATTCACTTTCTTCGAGTATTCGTGATATGACCAGTAGTTAAATATATCTTCCTGAATTACAAGGTTTTCTATACCAATCTATCAGAATATTGTTGTTGGTAGTTCGTATGAACCTTGTGTCAAGAAATGGTACAGAGTGGTCAGTGTCTTCTGTTTCCATAGTGAATTGAATGTACGGATCATAGCTGTAGTGTGTCAAGAATCTCTTCAGAACAATCCATTGGCAGTGAAATGATGATATCATCAACGTATTTGAGGTTTGAAGGATAAGACAGGTAATACTGTGTCTAATAGGTCATCCATAACGTATGCAGCTAAGATTGGAGAAATTGAAGCACCCATTGGTGTTCCAAACATTTGTTTATAAATTTTATTGTCGAATGAGAAATAAGTGTTATCAAATAAAAATTGTAAAAGGTTGATGACATTTTCTTCTCAAAGACTACAATGTAAACTGATATTGTTCCATTGTTTATGGATTGCTTTTATGCATGCTTCCACATATACATTGCTGAATAGGGATACCACATCCAAACTGGCAAACTACATTCTAGCCATACATAATACTGTTGACAGTATTATGAAAATCTAACCAGCAAGCACGTAACATTCTTTTTAAATGTGAAACGTGGATTAAAAAGATGATATTAATTTTGTGTATGTACATTATCAGTATCATTATTCAATCCTACAAAAGTAACATCAGGCTTATGGTAGCTATAATATATGTACATACACAAAATAATCAATAGAAGATTCCATTAATGAATAACCTTTTCTTACATTATCATATTAATATACATGAAATTTCAGTAATAACTCATTTTTTCAACGCGTTCCTTTAAAACAACCCTACTAACAACACACATGGGGATTTTCTATCCTATCTTCCAAAGTTAATGTTGATAGGGCAATAGGGGTAATTTAAATTTCATAATTTGTCATTTTAAAGGTATTCATGCCTACTTGCAAATTTTAAACTTTTCACTACAGATTAAAATTAGACACACCTCTATTCTAGACATGCGACTTGCATTATTTCAACTAGTTTTGAAGAAACATATTCTAAAAAATATCAAAGAAGAATTAGGTGTAAAAGTTCCTCTCAAATTTGTTTGAAGGTGGTTGACAATGTTTCGTGGTGTATTTCATCACCCCAGTTATCACCCGAAGACGATTGTGGATACTAACAATCGAAACGTCGTGACATAACTTGGTTTGGATTTTTTTAATTTTAATTTTTATTTCTATTCTTCATATTTGTTAATAATATTTTTAATTTTCAGCTTTTGTTAATATTTCGATTTTTATTTTTTGGT
>WOGL01002085.1:0-10381 GCA_015342145.1 Leptinotarsa rubiginosa | reverse complement strand
TTTGCAGAGCAATTCGATATTTTTTTTGTGGTCAAGTTTGCTGTCTGGTTGTGTTCCTAAAAATTTTGTAAGAGTTGGGGTTGTCAAGGAAACCGAATCTATATTTAGATTCAAGTCATTAGACATACCCAGCTTGCTGATGAATTCAACGCAAACTGCCTTAGACATATTGTTAATGAGATGGTTTTTTTGGCACCATACTGTGAAGCTGCTAATTACATATGGGTTAATTTTTCCTTCAGGAGGGATACGTTCTCTACTATTACTATGATACTTGTATCGTCGGCATACAATAATGGCTCACCATGTTCAATGAAACAGGGCAAGTCATTAACATAAAGCAGGAAAAGAAAAGGTCCCAGTATTCCTCCCTGCGGCGTACCGATTTCGGTCTGTCATTCTTCTGAGCACGTCTTATTTATTTTTACTTTAATTATTCTTTCAGTCGCGTATGAATGAATCCAACTGTTGATGGGTCCTTAGTAGAAATTAGACAAAAGTTATTTTCTCTATCCTAGATTTAATGTGCATTTCCACAAAATGAATAAGTAATCAGTCGAACAAGGCAAATATTAGAGGTTTGCATCTCAAAACATTTGAGCTATTTGGTGGAGTAGTATTACAAATAGAGAGTAAGGATTGCTTTCTTTCATTCGAGCAATTATAGGGGCCTGTTGAAAAAACAGTAATTCATTTGATGATCATCAAAATATTGAATCTTACTGTTTATGATGTTGGGAAATGGAGAAATAACAATGCAGCAAATTTACAATGAGACAGTGCAGAGCAAAAATGAATTGAGAAATTCAATTCAAGCTAGTGAAACTAGAGTAAGACTTGATCTGGAGACACTGAACAAGTCTCCGTAAAAAAAAATATTTTTTTCCAAAGGATTTTTCTTTCGTGTCATTCAATGTTTATGTGAAAATAATTGTTTCGAGAGGGCTTTTTCTTCCAGTTTTTGAAGTTGATTGCTTCCTTCCTTTCTTTGGAAGATTCTCGCATTTTTTGTATGAAGATGGAGAAATAAAAAGCCAAAATTATCCTTTCCTTAAACTAGCACTTATGAGAACCAAAATTAGTTAGAAATGTGCAAATGCAGTTTGCAAATTCAGATGATTTGTCCTAAATAAATGATTTATAAAAAACTGCTCCTGCCAATACTATTTTGAAGAAAACTTGCGGCAAACAACAACAAATCCGAGTAATGTTACACTAAATGCTTACATTCACCAATCGTTTGGAAGATTAGACCTCCAAAAGACCGGTTTTTGGGGGATTACCTCATTAAATTGAATTAAATTGAAATTGAAAAGCAGTCTGTGGTCTATCTAATGATTTTTTTTTCATTCAGTCATAATGAAATGAGTTCACAAATACCTACCTTCATTCCTCATAAAGAAGAAATATTATGTTATCATTCACAATATATCTGTAAATTATGAAAAAAATAATGAATAATATTTGCATATCTCCTTCACCATTGTAGGTTTCCATCTCAAATTTTCATCTGATAGGTTTTTACATTCTGTATCTTTTTTACCGTCCCGCTGCCCAGTACGAGCTGCTTCGTACTAGCAGTTCTCAGAGATCATGAAAGTGCAATTCATGAGCGTATGCGAAATCTATCGTATTCGAACTCGTGTCGTATATCGTATCCGTATGAGACTAGGATATGCTACTCTTGAATTTCATACGGTATACGATAGAATTTGCCGTAGTACCAACTGAAGACAGGCGAACTTTTTGAAGAACGATGTCAAGCAAGACAGTCAATTTCGACCTGAAAATCCGTTCTGAAACAAGTCACCCATCCAAATATAAAAATTGGTATTCTTGAAAAATTCGCAGATCTGCGATTTGATTTTTATAGAATAACGAGGGGGTTGAGGCTAACATTTGGATATCTGCGATTGATATCTATAAATACCTCTAAATATTCGTAGCATGAACTCAATAATATAGGATTCAAGAAATCGTTTGTTAGAACTATTCAAGAACCGCGTACTCGCAAAACTTTAAGTGATTTAAGAATAGGCTGTATTTCAGATTTATAATTTTATTTGCTACTAACAGAACGAGTAGGTCATTCAGATCTCTGCAACCGATATATAGTTACGAACGTCTGAAAGTGTCCGTAACATAAACTCAGAATAAAGATTTCGAATTCATTCACACACAAACGATTCGCAGAAATTCAATCAGATATACCTGTCATCTACTGATTGAAGAATTTCATAACAAGATATTACCGCTAAAAAAGTTAATTTATTGCGAAGAATTGAAAACTTCAGTTTAGTAGCACTACCTCAACAATATTTCTGAAAGCAATTTGATTTTATGAAAGAATATCTTTCCCGATTTTTCTAAAGGCTGATGAATAACAAAGCCTAAAATAATTATCGTTACTTTTGTGAACTCCATATTGATATGAATTGTATATGGATCCTACTTATGACTAAAGTTGTTATATTTTATGTTGTTGGCATATCTTGGAAAATTTTGCCTGTAGCGATTAAAGGAATTTTTCTGACGAAAAGAAGAGGTTACAGAATTTCAATGTCCTGTGAGGGAAAGCTCCGGTAGCTCAGGCCAAAAATAAGGAGAATGTAGAGAAGAATATTTTCAATGATATATTGATATATGACATTGACGTATGATAGACGGAAGACACAAGTACAAAACAAAAGTTGAAGACGTTCTAGGTTTTTATTTTCATTCCATTTTCTTCATCTTCAGTTGAAAGTAAAAAAATAATGAGGTCATTTAAAAAGTTTTTGAGGTGACACTTATTATGGCTTCGATTTCTGTTGATCTTCCCATAAAAAGGGAACCTCTAGATTCAGATGCATCGGACCAAAATGTGATACCAGATGTTAATGTTAAAGAAGAAAATGACACAGATTTTACACTGGACAAACCTGATTTGGTGAATTTGGCGAGTACCTCGATAAACGATGATCCGGATACGTGGGTGGAGGAAAACAATGTACCGTCTGATGAGACCATGGATAAAGAATCTAATTCTCCAGTACCCGAAGAGCCCTCTCACAAAATCACTCTGGACACGCTTAGGTACGAGTCGGAACCTGCTGACGAGTCCGATACTAGTTCCAGTGAAGACAGTGAATCGGATTTTAAGTGTAAAATTTGTAAAGAAGAATTCAATAGTGAACATTACCTTCAACAACACTACAAGCGCAGAAGGCTGGCTGAAAAGAGGTATAAATGCTGTGGTTGTGAAAAAGTTTTCAGAGATAATACTCAGCTGAACGTTCACTCGAGAAAGCATACTGGAGAACAGCCTTATTCTTGTCAGACTTGTGGTAAGAAGTTTTCTGTCAACGGAAACTTGAGCAAGCATATGAGGATACATACTGGGGAGAGACGATTTGCTTGTGATACCTGTGATCGAAAATTTACTCAATATGCCCATTTGGAAGACCACATCAAGACTCATTCAGGTTTGTACAAATTTGGCTTATTTACTTATATAAGGGTAGGGAATTACTACCCATAATCACAATAATTGTACAAGATCTCTATGTTTCTATGTGCTTTACTTGTTCTATGGCTTCCGATTTTCCTATTCTGATTCTTCTTACATTGGGCATGTTGCTTATAATAGAAATATGCTCAGGTATATGTTCATTTGCAATAGGTGTGTGTGTATATTTGCTGGTTATAAGGTGCACACTTTTGTTAATACATTTCCTAATTGGGTTATCTGTTAAATAGTCCTCCATTGCATGTTCCAACCAGATAATATTCTTTGTGTTGACGATATCTCAGCAATATATCAGTCATTGAAGAGGAAATAACTCTGGCAGAACTTGAGATTGAACTTTATAAAGTATTTCAATTGGTTGGGTTTTAGGAAAAAGAAACACCTGTTTTCTAAACAAAGTTATAAGACAAAATATAACGGACCCAATAAGTATATATAACTTTGTTAAAGAAATGACGTAGAACATTTCAATTGAAGTTGTTTCTTGCTGTAACTGATCACATGAATCCATAGTTTTCACAATTTTTTCTTCATTAATTTAAAAGAATGATAGGCAAATATGGTAATGTTTTAATTATGTGTGATTGAAATAAAACATGATAATCCATGATAACGTAATCGAGTAACTGGAAAAAACCCTTTTGACACAAGGATAATATATGCAATAGCTTCTTCGGGTGTGATCAGTACCTATATTGTTGTGTTTATAAAATGGAACATGCCCGAAGAAGTTATTGTGTAGTGAAAAAAGTTTTGTGGTTATGTAAAATGATTAGTGATAATCTCACGAATATCACGCAACTATATTTCAATCATATAATTTTCTATATAGATGATTTCAGAAGAATAAGAAAATAGTAACTAAAACCAAAACATACCTGGATTAGTAAGATTGTAATTATATCCAGTATGTACGTGAATTTGTAGGCAAGACAATTATATACTTTACAAATTTTGAATCACAAAAATAATTGAACAATTCTTTGTAATTAACACCAATAATTTGGATTTTTCAGGAGAACGACCTTACGTCTGTGACTTCTGCAACAGTTCCTTCAAGACCAAAGCTAGGCTGAGAAAACACAAGAAATCCCATGACGATCCAAAAGATGGCAAAAGATCAGTCCCTTGCCCCATTTGCATGCGTGTTATGAAGAGTACCAAACAGTTGTTGACCCACTTGGAAACTCACGATGAGGGACCTCACAATCCGTTCGCTTGCGAAGATTGTGGAAAAAGCTACAAAAATCTGTTCTCATTGAACATTCACTTGAAATCTCATGGCAACATTAGAGATTTCAAATGCAGTTTGTGCGATAAGGCTTTTGCTAACGCCAGTCATCTGAGGAGGCATTCAAATTCTCACACAGGTAAGGACATTTTTTGGCATTACTGAGATTTGTAATAATAATACCGCGGTAGCTACAGTGTTAGCGAAGACATGCATGTCTTTTGTAAAGACATGCCTGAAGAAGCTGTTGTATAGTGAAACACATGTTGCATTTTTGTAAGTTTAGTGCAAATCTCACAATAAAGTGTTTCTTGAATATGGGGCTTAAACTAACCTAATCAAATTCAATATATTTCAACTTCAAATCAAATTTATTTATCACAGTAGTCAATGTAACTCAAAAAGTAAAAACCAAAAACCTTGAAATTCAATTTCCGACATTTATAAATCCAACTGATGCTTAGAAATTGAATTTTTCTAATTCATTAATGCCATTATTTCAAAAATTTTGGATAGTCCCGCTAATCACAAAATAAATTACAGGAGTGAGACCATTCGCTTGCAACATTTGTCTCAGGGGATTCCCGTCTCAACAAAATCTCAAACGCCACATGATGACCCACACAGGAGAAAAACCTTTCGCATGCACAGATTGTGACAAGAGTTTCCTGACCTTGGAAAATCTCAATCGTCACAAGAGGACACATACGGGAGAGAAACCTTTTCCTTGTGACATTTGCGGAAGATTTTTTGCTCACAGGTAAGCAATTTTGACATATTATTATAGTGACATGAAATGTTGAAATTATCAACTCTGAATTCCAGTAGGATGTGTTCAAGAGAAATAGTCAATTTGTAGGTAACATGTTGAAGACTCGAGTTTTGAAAATGATGATGAATTTCTTGTTTGATATTTCTGAACGTTAATACTTGATAATCTGTTGATGAAATAAGCATTTCCTCTTAGGAAAGTTTCCTGTAAACAACAGACACAACCTATGAAATGGTTCAACCAGAATCTTATTACGATGAAAAATAAACTGACATCCAACTCCTCTGTACACTCAGGTTAGGGTTTTTGTTTACTTCATGGTCCCTCGAGTAGTGAGGGTCCTACATTATCAAGGCTTTCTACGATGATAGGGTGCACTTTTACCTTCATGGGTGACCTCCACATATATCAGTGATATACATATGCTTAAGATAGTATATTTTGTGTTATTTCACTCGCAGGTTAACTGAGAGGTAATCGACAAAAAAGACAGTGACATATGTATGCTTAAGATAGTATATTTCACGTTATTTCACTCGCCGGTTAACTGAGAGTTAATCGAAAAAAAAGGCAGTGACATATATGTATGCCTAAGATAGTATATTTTGTGTTATTTTACTCGTAGGTTAACTGAGAGGTAATAGACAAAAACGGCAGAGATAGTTTTAGCCAAGAAACACTGTCTTTCATCAAACTATAAATCATGCCATACGTACCCTATTTTTTAAAGCACTACCCGAAGAGCACAAGCAAGTTTTGGCAGATGAGTTGAAAAAGCGGACTTTCAATCATTTCAAGAAAGTTATGGGACTTTCTGGAGATTCTCACTTTCCATAATCTAAAATTGTAATGGAGAATAATTGTAGAAAGGACAAACTTCTTGTTCGTCCCGAATAGTTACTGCTTGAATTCAGATCCAGATTTATTCAGACTAAAGTGTACAGATAAAGATACATATCAACGATTATTATAAAGTTTCTGTTGGATGATGTAACTGCACCTAGGAATTTTGTTTGCTTGAGTCGTGCTTGTCTGCTACCCTCCAGAAACATTGTAATTGTACAGTAAATCATTGAATAGTGAAAGTGTAACTACTCAGTATATTATTCAATTGAAGGGAGAGTGAGACCTTATTGAAGAATGATATAGTTTCAGGAACGTAGGATTGTAGGATTAGGAAATACCGAGAATACATCAACTAATTTATTATTTTGTAAATTTCCTGGATGGATTTTTCAGAATGGAATTTTTTTGTTTGGTATTTATGGAGGTTTGTTATTATCTTCAGTTCATGAGGTAGAAGATTATAGAGTTTCGGCCCAAAAAAGAAAATGGTCTTTTTTGTATGGCTCCTTTTGTACATTGGTATATATACTTTGTGATTATCCAGTGATCTGGTATTATGTACCACTACCATGGGGCTATTTAACCCTTGTAGGTTATGAAACATCCATTCTAAGCATTGGTAGGTATACAAATATCTGCGACTGCTCATATAGTTATGCAGTTGAATGAAGTTTTGGTTTTGAATATTATTTTCAAGATTTTGTTTTGCATTGACTTGAGTTTTGTTAAATTATTGCAAAATAAACCTACCCATGCTTTTATTCAATACCGTAATATAGATTCAGCTAATGAATAGTAAATTACTTTTAGTGTTTTATCATTCAGAAATTCTCTCAATTAATACATTTTTCTAGTTAGCTGTCTGAGTCTGTTAGTCAATGTATTTTTCACCAATAAAAGCGCTAAGAATTGCACAGATACTTATCTTTACGATTGGGAGGCCAAAATCTGCCTCTGTCCTCAAAACTAGAAAAATTACATATAGCTAGCAGTTTTTCTTCTTCGATTTGATTTAATTTCAAACTTCCACAGCAGGTGTGAAAAAAGTTTTATATTGTTGATTGACTTTTGCCTCTTCACAGTCCAAAAGTGTACTCTGCAGATGATACTCTGATTCATTCAGACAGAAACTTGACCAGACTCTAAACAGTAGAAGACTCAAATTTTATTATACATGATTGGTTTCTTATAAACAGACATCAAGTAAATGACACTAGAACTGAAAACATCATACTCTCCTTATGAAACATCGTAGTCTTCTCCTGTTCAGAATCTGTGAAATTCATACGAGTCTATAATGACACAAAACTTTCGTGGCAGCATCACACAGATTACATCTGCAAAAAACTGTCTTCTCACATCTGTTTACATTGCCACACTTCTCTCCTCTATCATGCATTTCATGGGGACAGACCCCACATGCTGTAGAAATCTTTAGCATGGAAAGGAAAGCTATTAGGGTCAAGTTGAAATACAGAGATGACTGCAAAGATGCATACAAGGCTTTACAAATACAGTTAGTTCCCAATGCTTACATTTTCCAGGGCCTCATTCATATAAAAACCAACTTGCAAGACGTACATAACATCATACCAGAGGATCAAAAAAATATAGCTAAATTATCATAGGCTCACAAAAAGTTGAATCTATCCCATTCAACATATTTAAGGCTCTAGTAAAGCAACTGTTACTAAGGTGTGCCTTATGACTTGTATAAACATCTGAAATGTCATAACAGCAATGAAGAATTATTATTAATAATTATCATTCTCTGATATTAGTTAACCTAAAACTACTAACTAAACATTTAAATTGGTAACCAAACATATCCTTCTTTCAGCACCACCGCCAAAGAACACATGAGAGTACACACGGGGGACAAACCATTCCAGTGCGAGTTTTGCGACAAGAAATTCTCGCTGAATAAGGCCCGGTACAAGCACATTCGGGAAAAGCACCCGGCGTACTTCCCTGAATTCAAGAGATTGAACGATCTGCCGCCGAACATGAAAAGGGCCCGCGAAAAAATGAAAAAAGAGTTCATCTTTCCAGACGATTCGGGAATCGGGCAGACGATCATGAATTATCCTATCAACGGAAACGTTGAGGGATATTCCGATAACATGGAAGTCGATGATGTTAAGGACGTCAAACCTTTTCTGGGCTCCCCGATGAAATGTGATGATGTGAAAGACGTCAAAGTGGGCGGTGTTTGTGATCGAGATGTTTTCAGTAGCAAAGTTGTGGGCCAGGTTGAGGTGAAAGAAGAACCTGGGGCGGTTGTTATCAAAAAGGAAATCGAAGACTTCGACTGTAGCTAATGATAGCGTTCTACTAGAAGGAGAGCTGGGACAATTTTTTTGTAAATTTTGTTCGTTGGGACTAGATGTTATTGTATTTAGAATTGGTATTGATGGTGATAAAAAAGAGTAATATGTACTCGAAAGGAATTATTTTATGAAAGATGATTTTTGTTCCAATAAACGCTACTTGTATTTGTTGGTTTTCTTATATATTTACCCTTTGTTCCTTCCACAAAAGAGTAAGATACATACTCGATAAATATGGATTTTTCCCAGATGGGATTTCATCTTACTAAAAAGCTGTAATAGAGTAGAGTCCTTATTACATTTCCTTGATTACATTTCCAGATATGAGGAAATGAACTAAAAGTGTCTGTCTTGAATCTGGTGATAGATCTAATATTGATATTTATTGTCTCATCTGTTTTCTCCGACTTTTCTAATTTTTTTTAAATGGTTATATACAGTCCGGACATAAATGGTCCCTCCCATTTTAACTTTTGAATGGAATGATATGTCAAGGTCGGACAAAGTTTACGTAGAAAGGCTCTATTTTACTACCGTTTGATATAAAATATATTAGCGTTGCATCACTCATCGCCGAAAGGGCAATACCAACTTTTTATTTTCAAAAGGAAAGGGATTCCCTAGTTTGGTAGGTAATTCAATTCTTAATCCAACACTGTTTCACCGTTTTCAAGTAGTATGTATTGAAGATCAGAGATGTACTCTTAAATCAATAAAAGTTTTCCTCAGGGATCAATATTAGGTCCCCTTCTCTTAAAAATTCACATGAATGAATATTTTCGCCTCAAATGTGGGAACGATTATGTATGGTGATGACACCGAGCTTTGATGTCACGATTGAAAATTAACATGAAATACAAGTCAAAATGATCAAATACCTTGAAATTGTATTAGATTGCCACTTTAAATAACATGTGACATTTACCTCAAAAGTTATGCTATATTCTTTACAAAAAACTAACCAAATTTCTCAGAAACAAATATAAAATAATGGAATACTAAAATCAAATAGAATCGCATTTGAGGTGTGGAATTATTATTTGAGAGAATGAAGGAAGGTCGTAAAGCTATTACAATTTACTAGCATATTTATCTTCATGTTAGAGGAGAAAAAACGTTCAGGGATTACCAGACGTTAAAAAAAAGGAAAAATAAGTATGCCTTTCATCCTAATCAGGAATGAGTAATCAAGTAGTAACTACTCTTGGGTGTTATGTAATAAAGTCCCTGTCTTATCCTTCATGGTAAACACATGATATCCACATGAGATATCATATGAAAGTACGAAATGATCCCAGGCATGATCTGACAAGTTCCGTGTTTTATCTTTTTATCCTCAAGCATGCAAAATTTTATCATTAGGTAATGTTTACCTAAAGTCCAACGATTGTCATGGTGACAGTTGCATTACATATTGGAAAGGTCCTAGACATTCAGAAAATAGTAACATTTCAGTTGACGTCCTTTATTGATCCAAATTGGTCATCGTGCTATCTGGGATGCCACCGAAAAATTCACTGTTCATTTATATAATACATTATTCCCTTAACGAGTTTATTTTATTTTCGGGGTCTTGCTTTGCTTCAAAATCTTTGGAGAAATTATTATTCCGATTGACATTATGTGCTATCATATACGGATATGTGGGTAATGGAAAAAGTTACCACAAAAAACAAGTAGGTATATTTTTTTAT
>WOGL01002084.1:0-10381 GCA_015342145.1 Leptinotarsa rubiginosa | reverse complement strand
TCATAGAACTAATCAAAGTACTCATAAAAGAAGTTGGCTAAAACAAACACACAATAAAAGTAACTGAAACATTTTTTGCATATCCAAATTTAATATTCAGCCTCAAATTGATTTGAACTTGGTTGTCTCTTCGAGTTCAAAATTTTGATGGAATGGTTTAATCGCGAACATATCGAAAATAAACAAAAATAAATGAATTGAGACATGGCCTTACGAAGACGATATGTATAGAATGGACAAAAAACTTGATCTCTGTCTTTTGCGAAGCAAATCTTCTGACATTGATCGACAATGAATCGCTTTCTATCTTTCTGCATTATACTCTCCATCATAAAAGCGTTGCATGGCCATTGTGTGATACTGCTGTTTAATGTTATCAGTGGTATCCAGCTGGATGATTGTTGCAACGTTTGTACTTGGCTGTCTTTAACAAGGATCAATCCTGGGATAGAAGCGAGAATGATGACGTCCACTATGTAGACGCCAGTTAGCAATAGAACCGAAAGATCGTCCATTGGAGCCGACGTTGGCACCTCAGTTACCAGTTCAATTAAAATTGTTGTGGAGTAATTAATCCTACTATTACTTTATACTATTTACTATTACTTACTATATAAAGAAACGGAGGACAAAAAACAAAAAAAACTGGATCCATCCGATTCTTGCAGAAAGGTGACACCTTGGTGAGTTTCACTATTTACATACGTAGTGTCAATTTTGTTTTTTATTACTATCGAATGAATTCCAAGACATTTCAGTACATTTTGAACTATATTTCTTCATCTGCGTTCGGCCGAATAACATCGAAATCGACTGTCAGGTGGGGTGTGACTGGATGATAATAAGTGGACTGCTACAGGTCTACGTTACATAATTGATGGAACTGAATTGCGTATAGCCATGATACTCGCTAGCTAGCTCGGACAGTTAGTTATTGCCGTTGAAAGCAAGAGGCTAATGACTTTCCGTATTAGCCGATACCACTGTCACCGAAAAAAAAAACTGAACACTTATTCATGTTGAGAATGACCTCATCCAACTTCGAGATGTTCTGTTCTCCCTGTATATTCCACCATATTAAGATTCAATGTTTGATTGACGAACTTTATTCTCAACTTTGCGACTATATCGGTAAATTGACTAATTTTCCTGGAGCATGACGCGATGTTAATTCTAGATAACTTATCCATTTAATAACAAATCACTGTTTTTACGGCAAACTGCCCAATATAATGCGGCAATTATTTGTGGATAATTCAGTAATAACTGAACGTTTCGCTTGGCCATATGCGTACTATGAAAATGGCAAGAAATGTTGAGTTTGCTGAATGTTATTATAATGTAACGAGGTGACGCTTCGTAAGGCTAAATTAGCTGTATGGTAGTAATGAAATTGATACGTTTATCCTTATCTGTTTTGCGATCAGCACTCGAGAAGTTTTTTGTTGAAGATGAAATTTATGGCACATTGATAGTGTTATTTTCATGAAACTTGATGAAATTCCATTAATTTAAACAAACTCTATTTATCAAATCAATCTTGATTCAATTTTCATAATATTTTTGTAGCTTGTTGCAGTTTTCTGGAGGGATTCTTTAATTTCGATTAATTCAAAAATCAAAAAATAGGCATCAGTTCAAGAAAAATAGTAGCAAAATTTCTTCAAACCGCCTGAACTAGTTGTGACCCGAAAAACAGCAAATTTTTTATTGTTCAACAGAAGTCTGGTAAGAACAGCAGCAAAAGGTTCTCACTATAGAATTATTACTAGAATAAATTCAAACATTCAAACTTAGTAGAGTGAATAATGTTTTCTTCAACTTATAATTGTGCTTCAGTGTTATAAAAATAGTTATCTATAATGTGTTAAATTTTGTTTTTCTGTTAACCAGCTGTTGCCGCCCACGAACGACAACCCTCAGAGGTCTAAATTTGTACGTGCTAAAGATTAAGAAGGTTTTATTTTTTAACGTGCAAGTCCTAGCAATTATCGTTGATGATTTTTTGAACGCAGAAGTATGAAAAAGTCAAAATTATGAGCTTCTGCATATTGCACATCTTTTGTGTGCAAATTGCGTTTTCCTTTGCTTTGAGTAACTAGTGGTTTTCAAAATAACTAATAATAATTCGAATCTCTAACGTTTTTCTCAAAACCCAACAGTGATTTCCCATTTTCCATTTTTTTTTCAGTTTCAGTATTTGTAGCATCCTAAAACTGTATGACAGCAGTGTATGTCATTAATATATTATTTGTGTTGAGGCATTTTAGAAGACCTTTACAATCTCAGCGCCATCTGTTAGTTTTGCTGGGTATCCTACAAGCAGTTATTAAACTCTCATCTATAGATGGAGCTTGTCTATAATTCAACCATAGTATCCTTATACTATGATTCAATTGATATGCCCTGCTTCGAAACATTAAAACCGAAAGTCTATAGTGTCTTATTGTTTTATCAACCATGGAAAGTTGAATCATAAAAGAATGGGTACACATTTTAGAAAGCAACCATATGAGAGGTGCACTATTATAACCTGTACATTACATATATAGTATCTAAGAAAGCATGTTACTCACCCATAACATATGTTTTGAAATGAAAAATGTCGAACAAATCAAAATATTTTTCAATATCCCACATAACCTCAGAAAATGACTATTTCGACTGAAATCAGGAGGGATCACCAAATCCAAAAGTATGGAATTGAATCAGATATCATTCACAGGATTGCTACACTATATGGTAAATGAGAGGACGAAATTTCCCTACTGGTGGACAACCGATGTTTTGCATCCATTATCCCAAATTTTCTGTTATTCGTTTATAAACTGTAAAATATTTGTTCTTGAATACCTGGAACCCAATCATTCATTAGATCACTCCGTCATCCTACTGATGACGGACCTTTATGCAGTTTTGGATTGTTATTAGCTTGATGGAAAATGGAAATATTTTGAAAAACAATACCTACACTGAGGAAGATGCTCTGCTGAGTATTATTTTTGTCTGGATTTGTTTTGTCTGTTTCTTTGGTTGTTTCTGCAGACATACTCGATAGATGAATCATTCTCATCACATGACACGTGCATGGTAATTATTGAAATTTCGCTTTTCGACGTACTTAGGGAGACCTGATTATGTCAAAATGATATATCTTTTGTTTCTGTTTGGAAAACAACATTTATTTTCCACCCTCTTTAAAAATATTTTGCTTTTTGTGGTCGAACGTAAACAGTTTAATTTCTCTCCGATTCAATTGGAGAAAGCATTTCTCCTTTGATGATTGAAAGTTTTCCTTGATAATTTCTTATCACGTTTTTGTTATAACGGCTGTGAATGTTTGAATGACGTCATTCTTGAATTGAAAGGGTTATCTTTTTAGGAGTGATTAATTTTTGGAAGATTCCCTAATTTTTTTGTATCGAGATGGAGTAGTAGAAAGCCAAAAACTTTCTTTCCCAAAAACGTCATTCTTATTTTATTTTTTTTTTTAAATACTGTTTATTGGTACTCTTCCTTTTCCGATTTCGTTTTGGTTCTGATTTCTATTGTTCATGTTTGATTTTTTGATTGATTTGAAAATATTTTTTCGACTAGTCACTCGTAAAATCCTTTATACGAATGCATGCAAACCAATAATTCAGTGAACTACGTTACTATGAAAAAACTTGTAGGTTTACAACAAACAAAATATTCAAAATATGTTCCTGTTTTTATTTGGAAATGTTTCCCCAATGAACATCTTTCATGTTGTAAGTTTTTGATTTGTGGATAAATAGAGTGTAAGTATAATAAACACACTTGAAGAAGCTATTGAATTGTATTTTAATAAAAAAATATCCCAATAAAGTTTCATTCGAATATTCGTGAATAATACTTAAGAAAACATAATATTTATTTTCTACTTAATTGGGAAATAATCGAAAAATTGTTGATTAAAATTACAGCCAGTACGCATTCAAGAAGAAACTCGTTGTTCCAAATTCATAATTTCACAATATTCTTCAGAAATTCTGGTTTGTAATATTATTAATCTGTAGTGACATGAACAGGTTTGAACTAACAGTAGTTTCTTGTTGGAAAAAAGTGTTTCAGTGGAAAAAATCCACTCTTACACGTTACATTTCAATGAAGCAAATACTTCAAAATATTTGCTTTCCGTAACAGCCTTTTTTTCGTATTTAGTAACACAACTTCAATGTTGGTATATTGTTCTGAACACTCGTGTAATTTGAGTTGCCTATATGTCCGTTGCTTGTGGTAGATGTATAGTTTTTCAAGTACTAACATTTTTCGGAATATACGATCCGTTCAATTGTTAACTAGTTAATTTATTGGGTTTAGAACTTCAAATAAAGCTTCATTTGTCACTATGGGCTGATGCCCAATTATCTGCATTGTGTACAATACACATTTCATATCATAAATTTTTTATTTTACGTGCCAAAGTAAACACAAAGTCAAAGTTATACGTTACGGAGAATGTATGAAAAAGGAAGAGACACATCTGTATAATAAAATTGCAGAAATTCAAGAAAGGTAATCATGGCAATTATTTTGCATTTCATGGCATGAGTGTAAGACTTTAACAACATTCGGTCGATGTCAGTGTCGTAGAAGTAACAGGCCGATTCAATAAACATAAATTCTTTACGAGCAAAGAGCGTGCTGGTTTATTACAGGAATACTTGTACATAGGTCGGAAAATGCTTCAATTCAATCAATGTAATTGGAATTGGGGGATGATTGAAACAATAATAGATTTTCCAAAAAAATGCCTCTGGATTTGGCTAATGTATATACGACGATCATGACGTAGACGTTGGTGACGTGAAATGCTGGAAGTGTGTTATAAGAGAAATATTCGAAATATGCAAAAACTGGCACTAAAAATTCAATAGTATGTTATTGGAAAAACTTCCTGACACGATGTTATTTTCTCGAATAGGTATGTCATAATTAGTTGGGTAAACAATTTAGAATCAATGAAGAAATCAAAATTACTCACCAACTTTCCTGAAGTAGAAAACTTGTTTTTCTGTCATTTACCAAAACGAAGAAAATAAATTCACAACATTGCTTTCGAAGCAAATTTTAAATTTTTATGTGAAATTCTCTCCAATCTGGAGAGCAAGCACTGCTTTCGAAAAATTCATTTTAACGCAATATTTAGACTCTACTCAAGATAATTATATGAGCCATAGTATTGATAACCTTGATAGTCTAGTCAATAGAAAATCTTTTTTAAATCGATTACAGAAGAATCATTAATCTAAACGTTTGCATTCATCATAAGATTAATCAACTTTGTCAGATTGAAAAATTTTATTGCTATGAATAAAAATAGGTGTTTTAATAAGTTTTTTACCATTAGGAATTACTGGGCATTATAAAGAAAAAGTGTTACTTTTTTCAATTTCATTCATTCAAATGATACTGCAGTGATTCATTATTTCATGTAAATCCACAATGGCAGGGAACTCATTAACATTACTATTGACTTGATTGAGACCCTTCAAGACGAACCTGTACCGCCAACTAATTTTCTTATATTCATCCTCGACAAAAGCAGAAAAAATTAATTTGTATATTATCGACACTCTTCTCGCTATAGGAAAGTTTACAGTTCTGCTTCAATCTAAACAGTTATATGAGAAACAAAATTGTCATTTTCTTCGATTCACAAGTATCGCAGCTCGTATTGTTCAACACGACTCCAACATAAACGCGGCTTCATACTCCTACGTAGGTCCATAAATAGTTCTTTTAGACGCAATCTATCCATCTATACCTTTTGAAACACCCTATGCTTATGCTAACTTTTATAGCTATTGTAAAGGGTCTTCCAACAGGGACTTCCAAGCTTTGACAATTGATAACGGCCATCTTGTTGAAGCTACATCTGTCAAATCACATTGTTTTACCAAAATGAGTGTTCGAGCAACATACCGTGCGCTTATTCCATTTTACCGTCGCCATAATCATCCTATCGAGAGGACAATGTGGTGGATCAATATGAGTCCACTGGTTCAGTCACCGATCGACCAATTCCCGTATGTCGATGTAACACAAGATCTGCCAGAAACATTGCCGCTGTCTGTGAGAGTGTGCAGGAGAATCTGAGGCAGTCGATTTCGTGTCGCTCACAAGAACTCAAGCCTTTCGCAGACCACAACTTGGTGAATTCTGCGTCGTGACTTGGGCCTGCACCCGTATAAAGTTCAACCGACCCAGGAACTGAAAGTAAGCGACCATATTCGCTGAATGGGCTCTGGATCAATTGGCAAGCGACCCTAATTTTCATCAAAAAATCATCTTCTGCCATGAGATCCATTTCTGTATGAATGGGTACGTGAACAAACAAAATTGTCGAATTTGGGAATTTGTTGTGGATTTTGACGGCGTCCATATTTCTTTGATAACGACGTTGGCCAGTCCATCACTGTCAACGGCGGGCACTAAAGGTCGATGATTACCAACTTCTTTTGGCCTGAATTGGATGATCTGGTCACCAACGGCATGTGGTTTCAACAGGATGGCGCTACGTGACACCCAGCTCAGGTGGAAGTAACGTGAAGTGGCCCCCTAGATTGAGCGAGGTTTTCATGAGTCGCAGATGTATTTTGAGGACAACAACGGTTCTCAAATCCAACATAACCTATGTCACAGGTCAAATTCAGCCTGCTTTATGAGCCAGAGTCATGAAAAATTGGACGTTTGGATGCTCTCCATCCAGAACGATGTTATATTTCACATATTATAATGACATCAAATGACATCTTCCAAACGAATATAACATTCCGATGATGATATCTCACACACTCCGGTTTGAAAATCACAAGTGAAAACTATATTATTTAAATTTAAAAATAAGAAGGGCAATTTGAGATTTCTTTGAAGGAGTCTCTCATTCGGTTTGTCAGAGTTATTGCCACGAATTTAATTTCTTCTTTCTAGTTGTAGTCCTGGCTATTGTTCTGCTCCCTGCTCATAGGAATTTTTTTTGCCGTCAGCTTTTTTCAAAAAATTTTAGATCCATGATGATTTCAAGTGGATCTAACAAAGAAATTGTAATTTATGACATTTGCAAATGAGTTGGGGAATCCAGGTTGCAGATTCAGGAGCCTATTTTCTCATGTCAAATTCTGATATACATTTTCGACTCTACTAATAATAAAGTTTACTTAATAAATACAACCTTGATGTTTTCAAGACACTAGATGTAGTTCATTGAGTCACTGCAATAAATACATTCATCTGTTTGGACAAAACTGAGAATGTGAACAACACCACTCTAATTAAAAGTTACCTAAATTGACCTGTTTGTCCATCATCAATTTAGATATAAAAGAAGGAAGATAATTGAATTCAGCTATTACGAAAGGAGTTTGATATGTTTTGTTTGACTTTGGTGGAAGTCATAAAGAGAATTTTATTGATTCTCGATATGTCCTTCACTTTACTTGATTTTATCTCGAAAACTGGTGATATCAAAGATTACTGCAATATACTAAGTGACTCAATGCACTACTTCGATGTGAAAATCATATAACCTTAGTTTGATAATCGTGAATGTTTTTTTTTCCATTTCCAATAATTAATGTATCAAGAGATATGAAAACCTGTGTTTGTAGCTGTTCGAAAAATAAGATCATTACCTGCTTATTCCACTTGTACTTGCTATTGCAATCATTTTGTAATTGAAAAGAAATATTGAATTGGGAAAAAGTAATATTGCGATTATTACCTACGTAAGAGAAGGCTAGTATTGAAAAGTGAATACAACGATTTGAATGATTTTTGAATGTCCTAATACGCATTCTCATCAGACCATTGAAAAAACAGAATGGATGAATTCTACAATTCATTAGATTCAACAAATCATGTCTTAGCATCTTCCTCGACCTGTAAAAGTCTTTGACATTTATCGCATTGGAAAAATTTGGTGTTTGAGCAATTCAATTAGCACTGATGAGAAACTACCCCAGCAATAGAACAAAGTGTGTAGTTGATGGAGCAGTAAGTTCAAAGAATATATTTGAATATGGTGTTCCCCAACGTACGGTATTGGGCCCAATCTTTTTTTAACATTTATATCAACGATCTATTCAAAATTCCGTGGGAAGGTAATACTATTATGAGCTTTGCTGACGACACTGTCGTTATCTAAGAATGAGGACAAAACTTGAGACCGGAAAGTTATTACTTTCTTAAACATAAACCATCTGAAGATTATTTAAATATGTAGGCAAAATTTACGAAGCTACTGACTAATTTGACTTTTCAATGGTTGACATTACACATGGACTTCAGCAGGTTATTTTTTTATTTAGCTCCGTTACATCGTTACTTTTATTCCCATAAAATATATTTATTAATTTTGGACAATTTTGCATTTAAATCAAAGAGAAAAATTATTTTCCAATATCGAGCTACACTGGCTGTGGCTAAAGAAATAGATGACCGAATCTTAGAACAGATTTTCGTGCCTCATCCTTCGCATTTTCTTTATCTCATACTTCTAAGGGTTGCCCTAGGCTACTAATTGGCGGTTGAAATGAATTTAATCTGTATGTATTAGAATTTTTAACTCTGGATGAATCAGCCAGGGCAATTAAATTCAAACAACTATAACAATTCTTCATTAAGTGCGCTTTTTCCAAATCTCTTACTTGGATATTTTGTAGTTGGCAAATAGTCAACGGTACAAATTCAGAAAAATAATTTTGAATTACAGTCCACTCTGTAATCCCTAGTCTCTCTTCAAAATCTCTTATATTAACCATTTTCGATATTATAGGTAAAAATACTGTTGTTGTTATTTGTCAACTCAAGCATATTAGGAAATCTAGTACTAGAGGCTTCAATTATTTTGATTTTTTTCTTTGAATTGCAACTTTGAATGTCTGCAATACATAACCTTTTTCATCTGTTTTTTGGTTCAGAGCAACTGACTAGGATCGACAAAGCTGCCTACCATACTGCTCTTCGTTAACATTTTTCAATTATTATAAAATTTTTATTTTTTCAAAAAAAAATTGGGATTATTTCTCAAAATATCGAGAGATTTGCTAGGAATAGTTTTTTATGTATCAGAATAAAACAATGCAACCTCAGTGTAATTTACATACAACTTTTCGTTTTTAGCAAAGTTTTATTCCAGATACATTTTACCACATTGACTGTGTTTTTATGCAAAATTCAAATAGGATAAGTGAAATTTGTTCACATGTCAGGTAAAGTTTATTTGTTTTTGATTCCATCTAGACTAACTTCATAACGTTTGTGTCTGATAATTAAATATCACAATTAAGACAAACGAGTACATAGTGTCATCAGTGTGTCTGCATTGAGTGGAAATACAATTTACGTTCAACTTTATGAAATTTTCATTAACCTACTTTCATTATTATTGTATATTTGATTTTTTTCATTTGAACAATTTTTAGAAATCAGTCTATCACTTTTAGACATAAAGTACGTTAGGACTTAAAAAAAATGTGTCAAGAATAAGGATTATTAAGATGTAGATCGTATTGAGTCTTATTTTGCAACTTACAATCGTGCATGAAATTGTGCATTTTCATATCAAATATTCAATCAATATCGGCCCGATTTTTTCGTCATAATGACAAAACTATACTATCGGTTGAAAGGGTATAAAATAAAATGCTTCAGGACTTGAAGACTTTAAAGAAAATGAATAATATTAACAACAAGTTTATATCTCTTATTTTGATTTACTCGGTTTTTCAACATCATGAAAGTCTGATAATTGTTACTCATACTGTTTTCTTCTCATCTTCTCACTTTAGAGCAAAAAATTGAATTGTCCGAATCTTCTTAGTGGTCGCTCCAATTCATTTTTGGTTCCTGACATCCGTTGGAGATGATTCCTAGAACAACAAAGCTGGGGTCAAAAACATTTTTTGGTATTATTGAAAAGTGTATTCATATTGAAAATAGTTCAGTGGCCATATAATGAATACAACGTTATTTATTTGAGTTTATTTGTACTTTGATCGTCAGTTGAACGTCAAATCTGTTCGATGTAATGATGTAAGAATTCAGTATAGGATTTGAAAAATTTCATTATTTTGAATTTTCAGTAAGTAGAAGTCTCATTAGTTTTTGAAGTTTCGAGAAACGTTACAAAAATTGGGGATCTTAGAGTGAAACAATATCATTTTTTTGTCTCCATCAGTCAATTTTACCATTATTAGACAACGTTTAATACATAGGCTGAAAAATCCCGGGCCTAAGGAAGAAAACGCGTTTTTTTCTGTTCAAAATAGGCTTCACTCATCAACTTAGTCTTCATCGAGCCACACAACTGCAGTTTGAGTGCCTAGAAGATGACAGTACGACCAGCTGTCGTATA
>WOGL01002082.1:0-10382 GCA_015342145.1 Leptinotarsa rubiginosa | reverse complement strand
CGGTGAAATTAAATGTTCGGGATTAATATTGACTACAAATTACGCTTTCAATCACATACCAACTCACTAATACGTAAAGCTTATGGATTGTTACAAAAACTTTCTGCGAACAGACATTTTCTCAGTCGAAACATGAAAATCATTTTATGCGATAGTTTAATTTTATCCATATTCAACTACTGCGATATCGTCTATGGCCCTTGTCTCGATCAAATCACATCATCAGGAATACAGACAGTTCAAAATGCATTCACAGGATTGATTTTTGGTTTCAAATTCAGAGATCATGTATCTTCTTTCATAAATCAGATTTGGTGGCTGAAAATGATTAACAGAAGATAACTGCAACTGGCTAACTTCTTTCATAACCTCAGAATAAAACAGCAACCTTAATATCTTCTGAAGAAGTTGATATACAGACGCTATACACATGATAGAAGTCTCAGAAATTGGAGTGAATATTCTATCCCACGGCATAAATCCAAACAGTTCGAGCGATCCTTCTCTTATCAGGCTGTTAGATCTACAATAATATCGAAGAAAGTATGAAAAAGCTTTCTTCATTATCTTTCAAAGACACATTAAAAAAATTTTGCCTGAATAAACAATGATCCTGACATCAAGTAACGAAAACAAAAAGTTCTTTGAAATATTATTAGTTATTATTATTATAACAGAATTGAAATCACTGGCAGCTTCGCGTGAATATAAAGAGCATAACAATATGGTACGTTATGGACTTGTGATAGGAATATCTAACCAAAGCCTACGAGAACGGCTGCTTCAAAAGGAAAAGCTCATATTTTCGAAATGAGTACTTTTTCTAAAAACTGTCAAAATAAAATGATATCTCATAACAATGTTACTATAAAAAGTGTGATGAATGTAATAAAATGCACGAATTTGGTAAATGCCCAGCATTTGGTAAATTTTGCAATTTGTGTTAATGTAATCAAAACAATTGATATTATTTTTCAATATATTATTTTTTTTCTTCCAAAAAACAGGTGATGAAATTATGTTAATGTTTGGGTTTGGGTTACTTTCCATGTGAACCATATAGCCTTTCTTTGAAAAAAAAAATGCAAAGCCTTGTTTTTCAGCTAAGCGTATTTCTAAAAAACTTTCACCTCAGTTTGAAAAGTATCTGAAAAAGTTGGAAAAGGAAGGTGTGATATGTAAACACACAGAGCCCACCGATTGGGTTAGGAACATTTTAGTCACACAGAAAAGCAATAAAAATTTGAATGTTGGAATTCAACCGTTTTGAATGAATATATTGGAAGAGAATATTTTCAAATTCCATCTGCTGATGAAATATCAACTGACCTGAATGATAAAAATATTTTTCAGTTTTAGTTCTCGAAGACTCCTTTTATCAAACTAAATTGGACGATACTAACTCAAAACCCACTACTTTCTCAACTCCATTAGAAAGGTACCGATTCCCGAAGTTACCCTTTGGGATAAATATACCAGCAGAAGTTTTTCAACAAATAAAGGCTCCAACTTTTGGGAGATGTACTTGGTAATGAAGTTTATATAGATGATCTAACCATTTTAGGAAGCACAGAAGAAGAGCATGATTTAATATTGAAAAAAAATTGATATAGCTCGAAATCATGGAATAACTATCAACAAGGACAAATTCTAGTTGATAAAAAGTGGAATTGGAATTTTAGGGTTCAAAGTATCTGTAAAAGGGATAGAAATTTATCCTAATAAGACGGACGCCATATTTGAACTAGAGAATCAAAAAGTAAAAAAGAACTTTCGAGATTTTTGGGGTTAGTCAAATGCATAGGAAAATTTATATCAAATTTATTTCAAATAACAACTGCCATTGAGGCAGCTTACTTGTAATAACGTAGTAACTTATTTCTCCTTCTTGGTTGAGGCACCATGGTCACAAGAAGTATCAAGAGACTTAACAAAAATGTTTACAACTCATGGATCGATTGATATGTTTGTTGCTGATGATCAACCATTCAATTGAATGCGTTTCAAACAGTTTTCAGAGGAATTTAACATAACGTTAATAGCATCTAGTGCCGTTCATTCCAAAAGTAATGATATAGCTGAAAAATGTGATATATGATTTAATATATTGTAGAAATAAGTTGAAAAAATGTCATGATGAGAAAGGCAATGTGGTATTTTATCTTTTAAAAAACAGAAACTCTCCATTGGTATATCACCAGTTCAAATGCTTTTTAGTAGACGTTTGAAGGATAATATTCTTACTGTGGATTCTTTATTGAAACATCAGTTGAACTGTGATAAGCAATTACAGCAAACTTTCAAAGAGCGCCAGTCAGTCCAGAAGAAATATTGTGATAGACATATCAAAAACTTGGTAGACAGAAAGGTTGGAAATAATGTATTATTTAGATTATAATTGGGAAAATTGGGAAAATGGTAAAATGCCATTGTCATGAACCTAGGTCTCATATTCTAGAAGATAATAAAGGGAAAACGTAGATGAGAATTAGCCAACATATTGTTCTTGAGAAAAAGGTGTGGAACCATATTCGAACCAGTTCTAAAAAAAAGGAATAGTTTCGTGTAGATAATTGTATGTGTAGACAGTGTAGATGATTGTATGTTTCAGATTATGAATATGGTAAATAACAATAAATTATGTGTTATATATTATCTTATGAGAGGGGATGTGAAGTGTCAATTTTGTTGTACAGGTGAGTTGGGTTGGGTTACAGAGGACAATTGGCAGCATTGTGTCAGATTGGACAGGTGATGATTCACCCCTCCCTCTTGCTAGTTGATGTTCAACCTGTTCAACCAGGGCAGTTAGTCTTGATCCCAGACGTTTCAAAACAACTCCATTCAAACAGTCAACCGGAATAAAATTGGAAGAACGGATAGGCCACTCAATTTCTCTGAGACTACCGATTCATCTACTAGGAATTGATTGAGATAGGTTTCTACATCCAAAGCACAAATTTATGTAAATTCCATTAGAATTGTTATCACTTGAGAACATTATTCTTATCTTTGGTACTGATAAATTCGGCAAGAATTACAAGTAACGGGCACCAGTTCACTTTCCAGGGATATTAGGTATTTGCATCCACCATCCAATATAGTTTTTTTGTACTCGAGTACTTACACTTCTGTTTCTTGTCTCATTGAAAACGAATGCTACTTCATCAGAGAAATGAATGTTTTTTTATTAATAGCGGCTTCAATTTGCTAATATTTGAATACCTTTTGTAAGCGACTGGAATTATCCTTGTTGAGTTATTGTACCAAATGAATTAATACGTAAATTTGGAGGAAGCGAATGTTTCGAATTCATTTGGCAGTATTATTTTTTCAGTACGTTTGTATTTACTTTCGATACAGCTTCCAGACTTGGTATAGTTTATGATACATCTGATTGTAAATATTTCATTCTGAAACTGAAAATAAAAATAAAAAACCTTGCAAATGTAGATAGAGGATCGAAAACGCTTTCGAATGAGCTCTAGATTGAGTGAGTGGACATACCACTCAAGCGAACCAAACAGGCTAACATCCCAACAGGTATTTTAAGTAATTTGAAGACAGCTTCAATCGTTTTCGATGAGCCAACCGACATGTGATCTACCGTAAGATAAATTTCATTGTATCTGGAAATATTGGTTCCTAGTTTCAAGTCCACCTGAGAATTACTAATAATAATTGACTACTGAATTACTTCAGAGGTAGACCAACATTTTAGAAAACACTTAAGCCGTTTTAAACTATTTTTAATTCGATGGGAAACAAAGGCAACAATATGCATTTAATTGCCACACTTCAACCTGCTATCATTCAGATCAAATTACTGAAGGACTATGTCAACGCCCTTTCGTGCCTGATATAATTTCCGACACGAAAGAAGTCGATGACCACCAAAGTGACGTTCACTTTGCAACTCTAATGATTTCAGGAAATTTCCACTGAACTTTTAAAAAAGTTCGCAGTTTCGTGTTACGTGCGAAGAGTTTCCCACCATAAAAGACAAGGAAAAGTCGTAAAAATAAAGGAAACGAACCCAAATCGCTCGGAAATGCACATAGCACTCAATTCTTGGAAAACGTGAATTATTTCAGATTGTAAAACAGAGAAGAAATTAGGCGTCTATTATACAATTGGGGAATGAAAAATACCACTTTGTGAAGTGAACATATAGAAGTTAATGAGCGTGAAAAGTTCCAAAACATATGAATCTTTACATATAAATACTACGATCGAACATTAAAGTAGTGTGATAATGACGGTTCTGAACCTTCCCCACCACTCGACTCCGAGCTTGAATGACGTCATACAATATTGGGCTATCAGCACTTCATATGACTTTCAATGACCTTCATCCATGAACACTTCATATGACGAAGTTTAACTTTGACGATCGACTCTGCCCTCAATACATGACCTTGAGCTTGGACCACATCACATAAATAAATAAGAAAAGTGAAACACTTCGGAGTGTTATTGGATAGCCCTCTAAAATTAATGAAACCAAAAGTATTTCTATAAATCATGATAATAATTCGAACACAGATGAATTAGAAGTCGAAAAAACATTCGGAGAATATTTCTCAACCATTATAGGCAAAACAATTGAAATCCATTGCAAAGGAGGCCACCTAGGGAGCGAAACTACAACGCGAAATGTCAAGAAAACAGAGATTTTTCCTACCAGTCACAGGGGTCGAAGTAAAAGATATTGTGGAAATGCTACCTAATGAAATAAGTACAGGATATGATGAGGTTTCTATCGAACTTGTCAAAAAATATATTTATATTTTGTCTGAACCAATTGTGTACCTAATAAACTTATGTATTTTTTTTGAAAGGCTACTCTGATCTTCTTAAAATCGCATTATTGAATACGGTATTCAAAAATGGCGATTGCACTAACACCGAGAATTATCGGCTCTTATCGATTATCAGCGTCTTCTCTGAAATCTTTAAAATATTATATCGCGCAGAATTAATGACTCTCTGAAATCTTCCGATTTGATGGCCTTCGAAAATATCATTCAACGAAAACAGCAACACTTAAAATTGGAACAACAAGTTCATGATTCAATCAATGAGAAAAACTTTGTTGTGGGACTTCTATTCGAATAGAGTAGAGCTTTCGATACTCTGAGTATTGAAATAATTTCAATATCTGACGAGTATTCTGTAAAAACAGGAACACCACAGGGTAATATCCTCAGTTCGCCGATATCTTTACTTCATGTCGAAAATTTTCCTAATAACATTCGTTATGGTAAAGTGTACGCTTATGCAGATGAACGACTATCATTTTATCCAGCAAAACATCGGATGGAATAAATACCCAAGTCAATACTGGGTAGCAAAAATTCAATGAGTGGTGTTTCATAAGCAGACTAATCGTTGATGTAAATGGGACAGTTTGTTATGCAGACTCCTCGGAGTCTACATAAGATTCAATGAATCTTCAATATCAACAACCTGTACAAAGTTTTTAGGAACAATGATTGAACCCTTTTCATATAGTGGGAACACATAGAGTTCACATCTAAGAAACTGAACCAATCGTATTACTTAATAAAATCACTGAAAAGTAAACGAGATACCAAATCTCTACTATCGGTATATAACGCAAAATTTCAGTCCATAGTATGTTGCCTCATTGCTCTCTGGGGATTAGCTACTGAAATTGACAGAATATTCATTCAAAAACCCTTGACATACATTCATGAGAACATAAGACACCTTGACCTACGATCGGAAATACATAATTATAATACTCCAAAAACAATATGCTCACAACTCGAAAATATCTCTATACAAAATATTTCTTGAAACGAGTATCTATAATAAATTGCCAAACAGTATGAAGACACCACCACCAATTGCCTTTGAACAAAAACTCAAATAATTTTTATCAACAAATTGTTTCTATACATGAAACGAATTTTTACTCGAAGTTGTAAAAATGAAATACTTTTTACGATATTTTCTATTTTATTTCATTATATACCGACTGTTAGCTTGTCTAATTGGTTAATGTTAATGTGGAGCTAAGATCTTCATGTATTTGCGTGTATATATTTATGTATATGCACTATTCAGCCAAAGGTTGACCGAAACAGGGGATTTGGATTCTGCTGTGAGAAGGGCGGCATGGAAGTAAGCCGATCTGAGTTTTGATGACTTCATTCATCAAATTATGATTTGACTGTATGTTTTGAGGCTGTTATAATCATTTGTTTGGAACTGAGAATTTGGATGAATTTTGTGAGCTGATGATCAAAGCAGATTCGAAGCCTTTTCTTTCTGACATATACCCCTACCTGCCATAGAATATCATAGATAAATATCAATTAAAATCACGGGATCCCAACTCACAGGAGGAAGTAGAGTATGTGGGAAGAGGGGAAAGTGTAGCTCCGAAAGATGGCATTGTGAATAATTGAAATATGTTGTATAAATGATTTGTATCATAAATGAAACCATATTGGAACCATATTTGCGTATATCTATTCGAATAATGGATAAAAATCTCGCAAATTGTTGATCGTTTCATTTATCAATATCAAGCAATTACATGTCAATCTTATCATAATTCAATTCGAACAGAACCATATTTGCGTATATCTATTCGAATAATGGATAAAAGTCTCGCAAATTCTTGATCGTTTCATTTATCAATATCAAGCATTTACATGTCAATCTTATCATAATTCAATTCGAACAGAATTATCGAGTGTTTTATTTATCAGTATCAAACATTCACATGTCTATCTTATCATATTCGAGTTTGAACACAGCTATTGAGGGCATTATAAGAAAAACCAGCATCGTGAAGAATGAGTGCTTATACAAACTTTGGTGTGTGCTATAAACTTGATTATGCGCGTCTTAAACTCTATTTTGATGTCGACAGTGGATGCCTCCATTGTTTCGGTTTGGTTGAAGCAGTCGATAATGAACAGTGGGTAACTAAGGAAGCTGCCAATATCCATCATTGGTTCACTCATAGTAGCTACATTGAAAGTTTTCATATGCAAAGTTGGATAATGAATTTAACTCTTCGTCAAAATACAGATTCCATGGCTCATATGAGTACACCCCAGAGTCCAAATATAGACGAATATTATCAATACTCACATGCATAAATTCAATTAGATTCTTCGATATACTTTTGGAATGGTCGGTATTTTGGAAGCCGATAATGACAACTTTCCTTTTTTTTTTGTAATATTTTGTTTAACGAATGAGTTATTGATAATTTACATATATACACATATTTTTCTCTTCTCGTTCCATTTTTTCAATCATTTTTTTCTATTAATTTTAATATCCTCTTGCTTTTTTATTTTTTTTTTCATTTTTATGTTTTTTTATATCCACATTACACTATACAAACGAATTTGAAACGTGACAGAACGCTAATTATAAGGTAGGTGGTAGTCCTGTTAGTTTTATTCTATAATAGAGTATACAAAGTCGCTGAAAAGTGAAATTATATTTGTAAATTAATTTTTTTGATATATTCGAAAAAATGTTTAGAAAGATTCGTATTGTGTTGTATTCTGAACTGTGATAATGATATTGTTGCCATAGGAGAAACATGGCTCAATGAACGTAATGACCTTGATAGGTTTGAGATTAGAGATTACAAACCCACACATGCAGATAGGAATGAACAGGGAGAGGGTGTTGCTCTCTAGATAAAAAATCAGTTCAATTTCACACTTTTGCATTAAAATATTAGTCCTCATTTAGAACCACACTGGATGAGTATCAAACTCATACGGAAGTCGATCGTTCCAGCAATTGTTTACCGTCCTCCTTCCGCTAGCATTAAAACTTATCTAAGTGAACTAGAATATTCAATTTCCCACTATCTCCCCGATAGTGATATGCTCATTATTGTTGGGGATCTAAAAATTGATTTATTGACACATAATAGAAAAAGTAAGTCATTCAATTTGGTTCAACTGATAAAATCACTAATAAAGTCACGATAATAAAGTAACTAACTACTAGACCTACTAGAAATAATCCAGGATAAATCCTATCAATGATGTTGTGGACTTAGAAGGAATCTCAGATCATTTGAAGTTTTCTTGTTGAATTGATTTACCGAAATTTGATTATGTGAAATATGTTTTATATCCTTATTTCAGAAACTTTGATATCACCTCCTTCAATGAGGATCTTCACATTTTTTATTGGAACGCTGCTGATGTGCAATTATTTTGGGATACCAATTTGACACATCTCTTCGATATTCATGCTCAATACTGTACTAGTCGAGCAATCAAGCCGTCATCTCCATGGATTACTTACAATATCAAACAGATGCTCAAGCTCAAGAATAATGCTTTTCAAGGATTTAAGAGCCCAGTGCATGGGATTACTATAAATCTCTCCGTGATTCCGTTGGTAATGCAATCCGACATGAAAAAGTTGCATATTTGAATTATGTTTTGAGAAGAAAAAACACTAGGGCTACTTGGAATACGCTTAGATCGCTCAGAATACTTCGTGATGAAAGTGCTCCTACCATACATTCAGAAATGAAAAAAATTGAACATTTCACAGATACACCAATTCTAAATAAAACAGACCATTGAAAATAATCTTTGTGAGAGACATGTTTCACAGATTTGTGAAAATGGTTTCTCTTTCAAACTATTGATAGTGAAACAGTCACGAGATATATAAATACAATCAAAAGTTATGCTGTAGATTGTGACAAAATTTCTATTCGTATACACCTGGTGATACATCGGTTGCTGCCGCATATTATATTCGATTCCATTATCACAAGTCGATTTCCATCTACATGAAAACATGCCAGAGTTACTCCATTAGCGAAATGTAGCGATCACACCAAATCATCTAATATACGTCCCATCAGCCTACTTCCTACTCTGTCGAAAGCACTAGACATGATTATAAAAGAACAAATTTTCAACTTCTCTGTGGAGAAAAATCTCATTTCTGACTTGCACTCAGGTTTTTGCCCACAATATAGTTCAACAACAGCCCTAACCTTTATCACTGATGATATTTTCAAATCATGCGATGAAAAAAATTCATTTCTCTCATGTTGCTTGATCACAGCAAGGCTTTCGACACAGTAGATTTGTTTATCTTGAATAAAAAACTTCAGTTTTTTAAATTTTTCCCGGAGCGCAGAATCTCTTTCAGACAACTATTCATCAGAACGGACTCAAAGTGTCATGCTGGATAGTAAGCAATCTACTTCACTGGTCAGAAGATTTGGGGTTCCACAGGGTTCTGTATTGGGGCCACTTCTTTTCGCCCTCTAGATAAGTGATTTTCATAAATACATGCAGACATGCAGAATTCACCACTATGCCGGTGATACCCAACTATATACCTCTTTCAGTTCCCATGAAATTGAAGAGGATGAAAAACTCATAATGACAAATCTTCAATCACTATTTGATATATCTTGTACACATAATTTGAAAAAGAATCCAAATAAATCGCAAGTTATAATTTTCGGACAGAAAAAAAGGAGTACGGTGTGTGAATCTCTATCGATTCACATCGATAACCACGCTATCCGCTTTGTAGAGGCAAGTAAAAACTTGGGTTTATGGCTTGACACCGAACATAGATTCACAAAACATGTATGACGTATGTATGACTTCTTTCAATATTTTGAGGCAGTTATATCCTAACAGACTTTCATTGTCTAAAAACTTGAAACTCAGCTTTTGCGAGTCTCTCATACTCTTAAGACTGCCCTTCTGTGATTGCATTTACAGACCAGCTTTACTACAAACTGATGCTCGGCGTTTTCAGAAAATACAAAATAGTTGTATTCAATTTTCATGTGGAATCCGTAAATACGATCACATAAGCTCATCCTTTGAGAATTCTGATTAGCGGAAACTGAAAGCTCTTAGAGAACTACAGCTCCTTACCTTCACTCGTAAAATTCTGAAAACGGAACTCCATCCTATCTGCGTGACAAACTCATTTCACTATCTCTAACGATGCTAGTCACAAGCGACACCTTCTGTTCATATCAAATCATAATTCAACAATTTATATAATATATGTAGTTTCTTATATTATGGCAGCTAAATTTTAACACCTTATCTCTAAATTTCAAACAATTATCTCTTAAAACTTTTAGAAAAGACTCAAGGTTCTAATCCCAACGAGGCAATGAGTTAACATTATATTACTTTCCTCAGGCTATCATAAGGATTTCGATTTTCCAGATCTTGTTTTTCCATGCCGTGATTGTAAGACTTATATTTTTTTTTGTTATTTTGTGTTATTTTTTATAATAATTTATCATTTGTTTATGATATCCCAGATAACACAGGATGTCCTATGGATATCTGTTTTATATCCATTTCGGGTCCACG
>WOGL01002081.1:0-10385 GCA_015342145.1 Leptinotarsa rubiginosa | reverse complement strand
GGAATTTTACATTCGTGCGCCGTCTGTTAAATATTTATAATACTAGTGACTAGAACTTAAAAAAAAAAATATTTTTGGCAATAAATCGGACTAAAAAGTGAAAAATAAATATAGTTTAAAAAAACTAACAAACGCGCTTTTAAAGAACATCGAACTAAAAAATAAAAAATATTTTTTTAAATAAGATTAAAACAATAACGAACGAAAAATACTAGTATTATTGTGAAAAAAGCGTGGGCGCTTTGTGCCATGTTTTTAGTATATCAAGCGCCCGTCGCTTTTTTCATAATAATAGGTACTATTATTTTTCGTTGGTTATTGTTTTAAGCTTATTAAAAAAAATATTTTGAACTTTTTAGTTCGCTGTTCTTTAAAAGCGTGTTTTAGTTTTGTAAACTATATTTATTTTATGTTTAGTATACCCCTGAAGTATGATAAAATTTTCAACTGTATTCATTGTTTACTTTGTCTGTAGCAGTCGTTAGGGTTAGACGTGTTTTTAGGAGTTCGACGATTTTCGAAATTCTATAAAATTTAGCTTAGAAATGAAATCAAGTGTGACAAAATGTATGAAATGTTAACAAAGGTCTATGATGTGTCTGCTATGAGTGAAACAAGAATGAATATGTGCTATAAGCGTTTCCTAGATGGCTTTGTTGAAGTTGAAGATGACAAGGCGCTCTGGCTGTTCCAGCACATGAACAACCTATAAAAACGTGGAAACAGTGCAGGATCGCCAAATCACAATCAGAGAAGTCGCTGATGATGTTGGCATATCAATTGGCTCATGGTATGAGATTTTTTCAATTGCTTGTAGAGCATCTGCTCACACTTAATTGCTTGTTCGTGAATTTTTGGCCCCCATATTTGTCAGACATGGCTCCGTGTGACTTTTCCCTATTTTCAAATGAAGAGAATCTTGAAGGGCCGTCATTTTACAAGCATAGATGACATTAAAAGTACATCGCTGAAAGAGCTAAAAGCTATCCCAAAGATCGAGTATGAGAAGTGTTTCGATGATTAGAAAAAGCACTGGCACTCGTGAATTATACCTAATAGGGTCTCTTTTGGAAGCGACAACATCAATGTAGACGAATAAATAAATATTTTATTAAAAAAACGAAAATTTCTGTTATTTTTTGAAAACCTCGTATACATTATTCAGTGTTTGATATGAATCTCATGTATTGCTTTTTTCCAGCTGCAAGCACAGTTTCTCGTAGTAGCTCGACCTCCTCTGTGAACTCTTCAGTTTCCGATATGAGAGGTCCTACCAGTTCCTCAGTTTTACCGACACCATCTCCTGGTTCTCCATTAAGGTCGACCGATTGGTCTGAAATAAACAACAGTGTGCCCCAAGCTAAGACACCATTGAAGGAGCAACAACCTAATAAGTTGAATAGAGATTGGAATAAGGGAGTAATTAATGGTAAATCATATTTATGTGAATGTTTACAGTGCAAGAATTAATGAAGATGTTGACTGCCTTGAAATAAAAATGTTATTTTTTGGTCGACTGTGTTAAGAAGCCACCTCTTTTGGTAACTAGAACTATTAATTTATTTATCCCAAGAAACAAAATTGTTTTTATTAGGAATCCCAATAGAAATGGAAAAAAGCATTACAATACGTAACACATAGCAACAAAAAGAATGAAAGGTTCAGATAGTCAAAAAGAATTGGTGACAAAAAATCTCTTCATTAGTGAAAGTTCCTTTTTCAAAAAAAAACCTATTTGTTCTTAAATTTCTCTAGGGATTTTGTATTATCATTCTTTCTAGTATTCGATTAAAATAACGATACCTCACTTTAAAAATGATTTGTTGGGCTGGTCTATATTAAAACTTCGGTTGTCTGGTATAATTATGGACATCTTTACTATTTTTTAAGTTTATGTTGGAATTTTTATATCCAGTAAATACTTCATGAAGTGATTGAATATTTAAAAGATTTTCTGAGTTATATAAACTTATAATTGTTTCCAATACAGCCTAAGAACCTGAGTTCATCATTTCTAGTCTCATCTCCCTTCAAACACCATTTTGAAACAGGTCACATAATAAGATTCGAAAACACCTGTTTTTAAACAAAACAGTGGGACATACATCCTAATTTTGTATAAAATAGGTTATAGGCCAATAATTTTGGTTTTTATTTCACATATATATGTATCTTCCCATTTAAAATTTCATCAATATGAAAATCAAGTGATTGGATAATTTGTGTATAGGAAATGAATTTGTCATCAAAGAAAAATGTGCTCCAAATGAAAATACGATTTTTTATTCAACTGTGTTAAAAAGTACCTTATTTATTAACAATTTTGGGCGAAAACTTGCTGTTTGACTTACTTTTTTAATCAGCAAATTTTTTCGATCTGAGATTCTAATGAACGTTGTAGAAAATTTTGAAGTAGGGATTAGGGAAATGGTTCACACATGATTTCAATACTTATATGGTAAGTGAGAGTGATGATATCTCTCCTTATGAAGATGTCATCTATGGGATCGTCACAGAACTCATACCTCGAATATCAAGCTTCAACATCGACCTCTGACAAGATTCGTCATCAGTCTTTCATTGCAAGGCAACAAGTTGAAAATCAGATCCGCCATAGGTCTTATCAGTAATGCTAGGCTGAACCACAAATGCATTACTAGACTTAACTATCCTTAAAGGACGTTTGTCGTTCAGCCTAACACCATGGCAGGTCGAAATAGTGCTGTCTGAATCATAAATATGTTGTGTTTGGGTTCTGGGTTTCTACTTGTAATCTTCAGGTATCTATTTTTGGAGTATCAAAAAATTTCTTCAAACATATGATTTTTTTTTCGAATTCCGATTTTATAAACAAAAACTCTTATAATAATGTTTTTCTTTCAGAATCTATAGGAAAGACTGAAATAATTAAACCTAAAACAGAGGATGGCTATCGAGAGTCGATTTTGCAGAAGGGAATTGATTTCCAAAGAAGGAATAGCTACTCCGATCTCAGTAAGTTTTCATGTCTTCTTGGTGATATTTAACTGAGTAAAAATTGGAATATAATGAATAATATCCAGTTAATTCGGTTAAATTGGGATTGATTTTGTTTCATCCAAAATTTGATCACATTTTTCATTTTTCTATAAATACATTTCAGGTGAAAGAAAGGATCCTCTGAATGGGCTTGTGAAGAATGGGGGTTCCAAACGTAATGCTTTATTGAAATGGTGTCAAAATAAGACCGTTGGCTATAGAAATATAGATATCACAAATTTTAGCAGTTCTTGGAACGACGGGCTTGCCTTGTGTGCACTCTTGCACACGTATTTACCTGATAGAATTCCATATGACAGCCTGACTCCACAGGAGAAGAGAAGAAACTTTTCTTTAGCATTCACGGCAGCTGAGAGCGTAGGAATACCTACTACACTGGTAAGTGATGGCTTATGATTTGTATTTTTGCTTCGAAGTGAATTGTTTTGAAGGAGCAAGACCAAAGTTTTGGATATGTTACTATTTGATTTATTTGTTATGACAGTATAATGGGGACAATTTGAAAATTTCAAGTCTCTGGATATAACCGTTCAAATACCTTTTGACAACAATGTATTATATACTATTACGTTTACCCGTGGGTGTGTTAATTTCCAGATAAAACGTAGTTATATATTTTTTGTTTTAAGTAGGTAAGGTCGGTTTACTTACCAACTCGAACTATTTAACATGGCCGTGAATGAAAGATATTAACACCAATAAAATAAAATATCTCAAATCATAATGGACACAAAGTGATTTAGCCGGCTTTTATTACAAAAATCACTAAAATATACACGAGATAACTACAAGATTCAAACATAAACTTATAGCCAGGGTGTTACCTAATATATGGAAACTAAACAAAAAAAAAACAGTTACGATAAAAAAAACGTAAAGGTGATATCATTGATTCTTATGTTCTAATTAACAATGTAATGTGTAGATTCTTGCAAGAACTTCGATTGGAAGAATTGAACGTGAACAGGCAGAACGTTAATCATTCAGTTCATGTTAACTATAAATAAGCTTTCTAGTATGAGTCCTTAAATAATCAATTTCACCCAAAAATTCTCGTTCAATTTGTATATGTTTATTGCTTCCTTAACGATTGTTTTAAAAGACAAGAAAATCCTCTACGAGTTACCTATCCTCGGCGATTTTACTATCCAAGTCCTCTGATATAATCACTAGGTGAAAAACTGTAGCAATAAAAATCTGTAAGTTGTCGCAATATTTTAGGTAGTAAATCAGGCTGAAACTTCCATCTAGATACACGAGTGTAGGAAACTCGTAAATATGGAACATAGTCCTTGAGAAATGAAACGTCTAAAATTATAAACAATTCAAGGTATTTTATGTTTCTTAAAAAAAATTTCAAACGCTTACCTTCTTGTGTCGAAATCCCTACAACAGAAGACGTTTCGAAATCAATTTATTATGTTAATCCAAGCTCGATTGTATCAAGGGTTGAATTCGCTTTCAAATAACCCAAAATGCACCAAACATTCTACCCTTAACAGCCTTTGAAATGTAAATCCGCACTTTTGCGAAAATTAATCAATGATAGTTACAGTCATTTACTAGGCAGACATCTTCATGTTTTTCTCCAGGAACTGCTTTCTAATTGGTACCGAGCCCAAGAGGTTTTGTTTCGCAGAAAAGAAATTTATGAAGAAGACTACTTTTATAGGGTGTTTGTAATACATGAAATATCTCCAATTGAACGTAATTTGATACAAAGAAATAATTTTTAAAAAATGTAACAAGATGCTCAGAGAAATTTATGAGGTTGCCAGGATAATACAGTGAATACTTATACCAGTAGGGGGTTCAAAGGAAACAGTATTGACTAAGTTTTTGTCATTTGTAAGTAAAAGATCAAGGAGAGACAGGTCTGAATCTGATTGGCTGACCAATTAGCTGTGAAAAATTTGATGAGATGAAAGTATTGGTGAAAAGAGAAGACTGGACATTATTATCCACAGGGGTAATAAGGTTTTAATTAATGTTGGGATAATTGAAGTCTCCAAAAATAATGAGGTTTTTTTAAAGCAAAATCAGCTAAGGCTTATGTAAATCAATACTGTTTTTTGCTTTTTCATTGTGTAAGGTTTCCTATTGCTCACGGACTGAAAATTGGTTCAGAAAGTCAATACTCTGGTTTCAGTGGTTACCAGAAAACGAAAACTTCCATTTTTTCTCTAAGCCTGAAGAAAATACCGCCTGAAATTGTTTGTGGTGCAATTTCCTCTGTATAATTAGAATCAACTGATATTTGTTTAGAGGTCTAGATAGAGTTCACTAAGCATTTTACTTCAAACAAAAGGATAAGAAGAATTTCTTCCTTATGGTTGACTTTTTCAAAAGAAAATCAACATGAACCGCAATAGGCGATTTTTGTACAGACATATATGACTCTCTTAAAGACAAACACAATCCCATTGCATTATACTTTGACCTGACTAGAGCACTCGATACAGTTGACCATAATCTTTCATAGGACAAGCTGTATCGGATTGGTGTACGAAGAGTCTCAAATGAATGGGTTGCATCTTATCTTAGAGAAAGGCAACAACAAATTGTAGTATTAGGTGGAAATACATCAACAGAAAAAATTGTAAATACTGGTGTCCCTCAAGGCTTAATCTTGGGACCTGTTCTCTTCATAATTTTTATCAATGATATGGTGTACTCGTGTCCCAATGCTCGAAAATTTTTTATGTATGCTGATGATACTAATATTCTCATATCAGAAAAAATAAATTAAAAAATGCTGTTACCAAAGCAAGCATTTGTGGCAAAGATTTTCATAAATGTTGCTCGTTCAATGAACTATTAGTAAAACCTATTAAAAACATTCTTTATGATATTCACAACAAAAGATATAAATCGTGATATGAATTTTTTAGTACGAGTGAATCATAAATCGGTAGAATAGGTCAAAAAAGAAGAAAATAACCCGAGTAAAAGATGTGATCTACACAAATACAGTACAAGAAATAGTGAGAGCATCCACCAGCCATACTCAAGATTGAGCATTGGTCAGGACTCTCACATATACCAAGGAATCAGGTGCTATAACCGACTTATGAATATATTCCCGCACTTACACTCAGCGAGTGCAAATGTGTTGAAGGATAATCTGACTCGTTATCTAATAAATCAATCATTCTACTCCATTGAAGAATTTTTAGAAGCTACATTATAGAGAATTTGAATCTATGTGTATTTCTCAAACACTGAAGAGTTTTTAGAAGCAACATTGTATGTATATTTTTTATATTTTGAATTGTATATTTCTGATTTTTTTTGCCTTGGAACTAATACTTGATAGAGATATGAAAAATATTAAAACAAGGTTTGACACCAATGTATAAAATCATTATTACAATGACATCCACTTCATACAAAAATGTCTTGCCGAATGTAGGACCCTTTTAAATTGATATTGATAACTGATATAAGATATTTAGGCATTATGATTGAAAAACAACTGATATTTCTCCCAAAATTTAATTTCTTAGAGAAAATTTTAAGCAGTTATGATCTTGAAATATTATACTATTGACTTGTACAGTCACAATAGACAATTAAGGCATTCTTCAAAAATGGATTTTTAATATTACTCATGACGAACGTTTCAAATACTGTTCGAATAAACTTATGAGTGGCCCGTGTAAAGTTTGAAGAGAAAATTTTGATATTCTATCCCTTATATCTCCTCTTTTCTGATGATATTCATCTCACCCAAAGCTGAAAACTTCACGGTGAATATTGTCTAACTTTGATGTTCAAGGAGGAATACATCACGCTCATTCGCTTTCCTCAGCCTGAGGGTGAGGAATAGTTTCAATAAATTCGAAACTTTACATTGTTATTATTATTATATACGTAGATTCCTGATCTTCTACTATAGCAGATAAACCGAACCTACCTGATTCTGATACTGAGTCTTAAACGCTTCTTTCATCGCTGATAATCTATCAGTCGCTGGTCCTCTAGAAACCTGGGATTTTTGAGATGGTGCGGAACCTGATGAATTTGAAGGCACGGATGCCTTCTCTTTGAATCCAAGTCCCAATCCTCCCACATTGGGATTTTGATCTTTCTTTCGGTACCTGTAGAAAAAAATATTCCTTTAAGATATGTCAATGAAATCCTTGGCTGAGGAGGAAAGGTTACAATCTGACTATTTTAATTTCTAGTTTGGAAAAGATATTTCAAATGACATATAAAATTGATGAATATCAATCATAGAATGAATTAAAGTTATACAGATCAAAATGAAAATTGATAGAAATCATCCTTAGTATTTAAATCCTAACCAATGTTATTATGTAATATGTATGAATAAAGAGTTATCACTACCAAATACATAAGTTAGTGAATACCTTTGTTTTTTGAACCAAGAACTCTGCAGCGCCAAATCCAGAACATCCTGTGGCACTTCTTGATGAGCAGCCTCCAAATTCCTTACGATGTGACCGGCAAACTCCTTATCTTTGACAGTCAATAACGTATAAGCAGTACCCTGAGTGCCAGCTCTTCCAGTCCTACCGATTCTATGGGTGTGAGTGTCGATATCTCTCGCTAAATCATAATTAACAACTGTTCTGACGTGAGGGATGTCCAAACCGCGGGCAGCAACATCGGTAGCCACCTAAAAATGCTCAATATAGGAAATCCAAGAAGAGAGAGAAGTTTTTTGTGCAGGAGTATCACAAGGTTTTGTTCTGAGGATAATACTGGTTATAATTGAACGAAAGTTTGTAGAAGATGCTTACCAATAGAGAACACTCCTTTTTCTTGAAAGCTGTTATTACTTTATTACGATCCGCCTGCTCCATGTCTCCGTGTAATAATAGACAGTCAAATTCTTTCAACTTAATATCTTTTGCTACCTGAAATGATTTTTTTGTAGTAGACACCTCAATAATATTTTTTTATTATTAACTGGTAAAAACACAAAAATCTAGCTAATTGCTTTTTGTTTCGCAACAATAACAGTAATGAAGTTGCTGGTAACTGCATATTGAAAGGTAACACCCTAGTTAATCCTTTGCTGTTCATGGAGAGACGACAGCAGGTTAATGGAAAAACCGGTTTGATAATTTAGAAATTATCATGTATTTAAAATATTTAGAAATATTACAAAAGTAGTTCTTAAAAATCATGTACGATAAAAACATTAAACATTCTTCTAATGAATTATTTTATTAATGTAAAAAATAGACATCAAGCAATTACTTTGTTTTAGTATAATTACTTTTATATTTATTCGTAATGATCACATAATATTCTCATGAAAAGATGGCAAAAAATGGATTCATGAAACTCCCTATTGATGACATTTCATAATACATACAAATACAATAATAAACAGACTTCTAAATAAATTGATGAAAAACCTTCAAAAGTGAATCTTGTGCATTAGGAAGTCATAAAAATGATTACACCCTTATGAGTACATGCTCAAATCTGCACACACATTGTATACACATATAACCATATACAAAGTATTTACGAGGGGAAAGTAAATATCGATAGTGAAAAAATATACACAGAAATTCACAATGTTCTTAAACAACAATTTATGTAGAACTATTTATAAATGTAATCGATGAAATATATTTCATAGTTTATAGTATATATCATAGTATATATCAGTTTTGAAATGTCATTGTGTGTGGCTTCATTTTATTACATGTTATAATTGTTTTTTATACAATTAATTGTAGCATTTTTACAATAAACATTATTATTATTATTTAATCGTACTCAAGATTACTTAATTGAATTTTTGATTCATTTTTATTCATATAAATCAAAAGATTATAAAAATATAATTGACATGTATCTACTTTTTTTACTGATTTTGAAAAACTCATGTGAAAAGTCATCAAATCAATTTCAAAAAGGTAAATCTATACAAAGATGTGTAGATAATGCAAATAAGTAACTTTCAGACTCAAACGGGATATTATAGATAGTATTATCAATTTGCATCAAGCAAAGGGTCAGTGTATAGATAATTTAACCATGCATTGTTATCCAAATCAAACGTTTATGCAAAATTTCAGTTCAACCAGTTTTGGCTGACTGCTTCAAAATTTAGTTGCTAGATTTAACCACAAAAACTATGCATTCAAACATCGGAAGTTGAATAAACGCTTGTAAAAATCTGAACTCACCATTTCAGCGTCCAATTTTTTAGTAACAAACACTAAAACTGAGCCAGCAGACAAAAGCTCGACAAGCTTCTTGAATAGCCAAATCCTTTTGTACTCCTGACTAGGCAACAACAGCACATGTTGAGTAACGTCCTCGTTGGCTTGTCCTGTGGTTCCCTGAGAGATTTTGATGGGATCTGTTAGAGCATCCTTCGCTAACTTCTCAATCCTGAAACATAACAATATATTTAGACTGAACCATTGAAATTAATCGTGAAACGGTACCTTTTTCGGAACGTAGCCGAAAACAAGAGTGTCTGCCTATCTGGACGAACGTGATTACAAACAGATCGAACTTGCGGTTCAAAACCGAGTTCGAACATTCTGTCTGCCTCATCAAGGACGAGGAACGTGACTTTCTGTAGATTCGTAGCTCCCCCTTTAATGTGGTCAATTATTCTTCCAGGTGTTGCTACGACTATTTCGCCTCCTTCTTTCAGAGCCTACAAAAACATGAATATCAATAAAATCGATCTAAATAATTTGAAAATTTTGAAGTATTTTTATCACATGTAAATAACACGAAATTCAATGATTCCACGAATAAAAATTTGTGGTGGAACTTCCAAATATCAATAGATACATTTCGTAAAGAAACAAATACAACAAAATATATGAAAGAGAGAAGATATAAAGAGTGTTGACGATAATGATCTCTATTATGAGGGTCTCGGACACTATGAGAGACACGAAGATAGTGATATTAGGGATATTAACATGCTATTAAGAAAATCCAAATATTTCACTTACTTCCAAAGATCTGCTAAAAATACCTTGAATTTCGTTTTTATTTTTTCTGTAGAAATTATCATCAACTTGATTTTTTCAAAATGACAAAATCAGTAAGTTACTAAATCATGATGAATTTTACTGTGACAATGTCTATGTTGAATTTTTAATTAACTTATCAATTTAGATTTGGTATAATGTTAAATTTGAGAAGTAATATCCTTTTACATTCAAGTGATTTTATTTTATCATTTTAATGTCTTCATCCCTTTCCCAATTGCTGTTCAATTCGTTGTTCTGTTTGTTACACATCATAATGATCAAGTCTGTACCCGGCTCAACAAGTTCAAAATTTTGCATTTATATTAATATCCAATTTTTCCTCTTGTTTGAACTTTCGCTGAC